>CM069863.1:9537768-9550268 GCA_036172795.1 Pelodytes ibericus | reverse complement strand
TTATACAGGGCCAACTCCGTTCTTCTAGCAGGAGAAACTCACCAGACCCTGCACAATGTATAGAAGAATATATAGAAGAGCTCAGCTGGCCATGGATAATGCAGAGTTACATCTTTACACACTGTCACTTTATAACAATGCATTATACAGGACCAACTCCGTTCTTCTAGCAGGAGAAACTCACCATGTTTGGCCCTGTACAGTGTATATGTTAATGTCCATCTCAACTCACTTAGTGAATAGAAACCCAGAGTCCTTCTCTGCAGAACTGGAGATGTTTAAACCTCTCTGACTGGTTGAAGTAGTTAATAAATAACAAAACAAAATTTCATAAACAAAAGTCAAGGTTGCAAATTCCTATTAATTAAGGGTCTGTTAGGAAATGGTTCGTTGCTCTCTACTCGTAAAATTCAAGCTAAATCAAGAAAAGTCTGTGTTTCCTCTTCTGACTTGACATGATTTCCCCTTCTCCCATTCCAGAAGTGAATCCATTTTTGCATCGTTAAAGTTATTGGCTCGTGGGATATTCTGTTCTCCTAAACTCTTTTTATGACTAATTCTAAAGAAGAGACATTTATGTTCTTATCAATATGTTTTGTTCTCTTGCTCAGGTTGTATTATATTGTGCAGGTCCCCAAGATGTGCTAAAATATAACCATTGTATACTCAGAGCTGTTATGTGGGAGAGTTACTGTTTCTTCAATGTCTGCAAGTTTCTTCTGATGTAGAAAAGTATTTTTTATGTAGTTTAATAAAATAGTGTACATTTCAGCAGTGGTATATTTAGGTATTTTGCTACACTAAGGCCGACTAATCTAGGCACCCCCAGCCCTCATTTGTTGCACCGCTTCATCTCCAGGTGGTGCCCCTTCCTCGTATAATATTTAAAATGACACCAGATTGCCCCCATGTCCCTGTCAATAAAACCAGATTGCCCCCACATCCCTGTCCAAAGAGCCAATTGCCCCAACATCCCTGTCCATGGAGCCAGATTGCCCCCACATCCCTGTCCACAGAATCAGATTGCCGCCATGTCCCTGTACACAAAGCCAGATTGCCCCCACATCCCTGTCCAAAGAGCCAATTTCCCTCAACATCCCTGTCCATGGAGCCAGATTGCCCCCACATCCCTGTCCAAAAAGCCAATTGCCCCAACATCCCTGTCCATGGAGCCAGATTGCCCGCACATCCCTGTCCACAGAATCAGATTTCCGCCATGTCCCTGTACACAAAGCCAGATTGTCCCCATGTCCCTGTCCACAGAGGCAGACTATCCCCACATCCCTGGCCATAGAGACAGATTGCCCCCATGTCACTGTTACCCAGAGCCAGATTGTCCCCACGTTCTTGTCCACAAAGCCAGACTATACCCAGGTTCCTGTCCACAGAGCCAGACAGTCCCCATGTCCCTGTCCACAGAGCCAGATTGCCCCCATGTCCCTGTCCACAAAGCCAGATTGCCCACACGTCCTGACTGTCCACAAATCCCTGTCCACAGAGTCAGATTATCCACAAATCACTGTCCACAGAGTCAGATTATCCACAAATCACTGTCCACAGAGTCAGATTATCCACAAATCACTGTCCACATAGTCAGATTATCCACAAATCACTGTCCACAGAGTCAGATTATCCACAAATCACTGTCCACATAGTCAGATTATCCACAAATCACTGTCCACAGAGTCAGATTATCCCCATGTTCCTGTCCACAGAGCCAGATAGTCCCCATGTCCCTGTCCACAGAGCCAGATTGCCCCTCACGTCCCTGTCCACAGAACCAGATTGCCCCTCACGTCCCTCTCCACAGAACCAGATTGCCCCTCACGTCCCTGTCCACAGAACCAGATTGCCCCTCACGTCCCTGTCCACAGAACCAGATTGCCTCTCACGTCCCTGTCCACAGAACCAGATTGCCCCTCACGTCCCTGTCCACAGAACCAGATTGCCCCTCACGTCCCTGTCTACAGAGCCAGATTGCCCCTCACGTCCCTGTCCACAGAACCAGATTGCCCCTCACGTCCCTGTCCACAGAACCAGATTGCCCCTCACGTCCCTGTCCACAGAACCAGATTGCCCCTCACGTCCCTGTCCACAGAACCAGATTGCCCCTCACGTCCCTGTCTACAGAGCCAGATTGCCCCCACGTCCCTGTTCACAGATGTGTTTAAGTTTCTTGATCTTGGGCCTATTTCCTATGGGCAGTACAATTTATGATTATCTGTATTTTAGCTATTTTTACAATGTGTTAAAACCTCCATAGAATATAATAGGGCTTTGTTTCAGTCCGTTAGGGCTTTGTTTCGGCTGCTCTCGGAAGATAGCAATGTGGGATTGCCTATGATTTCTGAATACGTCCGGACTTCGGGGGCATGCTTTCCCATACGAGTACTGGAACTACTCGAGGAGACCAGTTAATGTTTATCACTGCCATAAAACAATGTTTCCAATATGGAAGAACGTTATAAATATTCTACCTTCTAAATTAATTAGTGATGACATG
The DNA here is from genome assembly GCA_036172795.1 of Pelodytes ibericus. Classification (NCBI taxonomy): domain Eukaryota; kingdom Metazoa; phylum Chordata; class Amphibia; order Anura; family Pelodytidae; genus Pelodytes; species Pelodytes ibericus. The sequence continues at coordinate 9,547,765 of CM069863.1, read as the reverse complement.
AGCAGATTAAAAATATTTGATCTCATCAGTTATGTCAAGAAAACAATTATCTTACGTCAACGCCAGTTTTGTCAGCTCTGCTGAAAGAAGTGTTGACAAGATGGCTATATTATGTTTGGACAAAAATGGTGTTATACACGAAACACTGAATGGCAACAAGTGTTCCTCATGTGGCAACCAAAATGCCATCTACTCCATAATAGCTGTAAATATTGAATTCACTGGTACAACGTTCTTGAACCAGATATGTGTGAATTAATAAATTCCACCCACTTCTGGGTGGGGCATGATGGAATTTGCACGTACCCCCATATGTATAAAATTATTATATCTATGAAAGGACATACAATCCACATAAAATGTAAATGTAATTACTGTATCATGTAATTTGCAAAAAAAGATGCAGACCCGTCTCATCAGTCTCTTCCACAACACTTCATCTCTCCTAAAAACTGCATGCAACGGGTAAAAAGTAATTGCTCTTACTATAGGAAAAATCTGTCCTATCTCACTTGAACCCTACTTATTGTGTTACATGGCTGGCTGATACTATGCTCCCGGCATTCTGAGGACTGGCAAGAGCTGAGTTTAACAGAGAGATGCTGATTCCACAGTAATGGCTAATGACACCACTTTCTCAGAGGGGAGATTGAAAACCTCTGCAAAGGAAGTGGATGCCACTTAAAGGCTTCTGTGAAATTATTTCCATTGCAAAAAAAAGAGAACTGCCATTTGTTTAAGTGTATGTGATATGTAAAAATATATATACAAAAAACAAACTAGACAGAAATGAGAAACAAACAATAGAGCATCTATGTTTTGTTCTAGAACACAAAGTATATATGACAGACGATATATCAAAGTGACCCATTGTTCCTGGGAAGCCTCTAGTATTGACTTGTTTTAATTGATCAATATAGATGATGTGTTCAATGATTATCTACGGTGACTCTGGCAGTCTGGAAGGAGTTCTAGCTTCCTCTGCAGCACCACAGATACAAATGCTACATATCCCTGCATGACATTTAATATACATTTCCCAGTGACAGTCTTGTCTCCCTGCAAGGTTGAATAATAAAATAGAAATCAATCATGTGACTTTCAATATTTACAACATCTGTACAATGTGTTTTACACTGGGAGGAGGAGAGAGAGGTTCCATTATTAGTTGGGGGAAAGGATTGCTTCCTTCTACACTTTTGTTAGTTAACATGTAGAATAGTTACAGAATAAACAAAAGAAAAATAGCTTCGAAACTTGACTTAACATCCACAGTACTGGCTGTTGTGGAACTACAAATCCCATAATCCAAAGCCTTTAAGAATGGCGAAGTATGGTAGTGGTAGTTCAAAAATGCCTGCAGGCCAGAGGTTGGACATCTAGGGGTCCAAACATTCTTTAGAAGCAAATACTTGATAACCTGCACTAAGACCTGTGCTAGGAACCATACAGTAAAGGAAGACTCTACCCGGCACTCTTTGTTCATGCTTGCTCTCAGACGAAGCTCGGTGAGTGTGCTCTAAGCTAATTTTCATGAAACTCGCTCAGGAAAATGATTAATTAACCAATCTCACAACATCATCAGTTGTGGTTAAAGCACCTTGCCTCTAATTTATTTTTTTTATTTGTAATTCACTGAGTTATACATTTACAGTGTTATATATAATTTGAGTACATAAATATCAAGATTACTTAAAAAAATGGTGCCTAATTAATCTTGCCGACTCTGAGTGCGGTGAGACTAATTATTGTCGATGAGGGTGATGCCTCTCACTTATTTTGTACGGTGTCACTTTCCCAAATGCCAGATCTGCGCCTTCTGATCTTAGCCCCATCTCTGCCCCCACCGTTCTTTCCATAACATCCGACCTGCCCCTAATCCCACTCCCCAGTTCCATCACTTCACCAGTGCCATCTATGCCCCTACTTACTTTTGTGCCCTCTCTGCCCTCCATCACGTCGCACAGTGCCAAGTCTCATTGTTACTTTGCACCTCATAGGGGGTTACTTTAACCAAATAATGAGCTTTTTCAGAGGAAGCATATAAATATGTTTCTGAAAATCTCACGGTATGTAGGACAAACCTCCACCCCCACCCAAGTCAAGATTGGGTCTCAAGATCTGAGAACGTCATCCTCCAATATTAGAATTTGCCATGCTGCCCCTCCCGACATACAGCCACTAGCAACATTTAAAATCTAAAATCCTTTCCTTTCTGTGAGTCTTTTACACACATTTCTTGGTAGGTCAGTATTTAATTGGATGAAATTGTGTAAAATGATGCCAGGAGATTCTGCTAATCTTAGAAGGCCGTGCAGTGTATTTAACAAAAGATACATCCAATGCATAATCCATTTGCTTGCCAGGGATAATTGGGCTATAATAAAAACCAGTGTTTTGTCATAATTATAATCATTTTGCACATTTCAGTTACGTTTAGTATTGTAATATTTTACAAGCAATGTTCAGACAGTGCATTTAGTGCTGCAGTATAACTATTTATTTAATTATCTATATCAGCACAGGCCAAATATGTTGGTACTTTGTAAACAAATGAAGAGCATTAATTATATTTTTTATTATAAAAGTAACGTGACTGATTTAGTTATTGAAATTAAAAAAATATACATTTTTCACATAATAAATGAAATGGCTCCATAAAAAGAGACTAAACCCTTTAAAATATTTGTTAAGGAAGCAGAGGCCCACTTCTGCCTCATCAGGATTACTTGTTGAATGCTGCAACAATTTGAAACTGCATTCAGCCTTAGTCTGCGAGAGTAGAGATATAGGGGATGATGTTTGAAGGAGCAGAGCACTGTTGCGACAGAGAGAAAGCTGGTCACGTGACCAACTCTGTCCGCCACTGGCATGCTTGCGCGTCAAACGTGATGCCCACATCCAATGGCGGGGAAGAGATGAGCATCTGCTATGATGATAGTTATCCACAGAAACCCAAAGGCAAAAAACTGAAATATCCCTTTCATATAGTTAAACACATACACAGGTCTCAATCACAGTGGCTAAAAAAAGTCTGACGTGTTTCCCTCCCTTGGCATAATTCTACTATAGACCATTTACAATTATCATTTATTTTTTGAATTTTGATAGATATATATATTTTTTTTAATCCTTCCATATCTTTACACCTTATCTTTACACCTTATCTTTACACCTTATTTGTTTTGCTTGCATGTGGTTTCAGAGGCCACAAAAATCACATAAGAAATAGAACAATGTCCGGCAATCCCACGTTAGGTTTTTCGAACCACAAGTGGCAGGACCCAACAGGGTTGAAACACTGCCAGCTGAGGTTAAATATAATATCTCACATTGGATAATATCTCACATTGGAGTGCTAGACTTTGTCTTAGTTCTTATACAGTTTGGGGCCTGGAGGAGCCTTGCTACAGTGACCCTTAGCATTTGTGTGCTGTCCAAACCAGTAATTTATGGTACCACAGAAATCAAAACTCTTCCTATATATATATATATATATATTTTTTTTTATTTATTTATTTATTTTCCTCCTTAAAACCTTCCTTCTGCATCCTCTAAGGCTCTCAGCTACCAGGATAACCGATTATTTAGCTGTAGGCACACATTAAAATGTCTTCTACTAAATATGACAGAAGCATATCTATTTTCCAGCATGTTAATGTGTTTACAATTGAACCACAGCCTAGTAAATATATTCTAGCATCGGACTTTCAGAAACTCGCCATCCAAGACCTACAATGTCATCATGTCTTCAAGAAAAAGAATATATTTTTGCAATGGGTTTTCTGCTCTCTAGTTCAAGGAGTGATTGTCCAAGGGAACCGGTCGGCGTTTACGAAAGACTCTCCTCAAGTCTAATGGACAGTGTAGTTACCATGCATGGCTGGACCCTAATTTGCTTGTCAGGCTGAAAAATGATTGATATTAAGAGTGTATTCCCTCCGTGGACCCAGGAATGGCATTGCATCCAAAGCACGCACAGATTCTGCATTGCAAAAAAAAAGAAAAGAAAAAAGAACGAAGAAGAAGAAGAAAAAAAAAATGAACTTTAAGATGATGAGATTTATCAGTAGTTAGAAAAGGGCAGATCTGAAAGAGCAGATGCTACCATACATTGCTCAGATGTAACGTATTATGCCTCCAAATAGCACACTCCTTTCATGGTTTATTAAGATGGAATAAATGGTTGTGAGCCAGTGTCAGACAGCAGACTATGGCTTATAAGGAAAACATGTGAAAATCAATGTTGGACTTGGTTGGGAATCGTTTGGAAGAACTAATCTGTCTTGAATATCTTTGTTGTAGGGCGCATCCAACATTTCTTGGTGTTCCAAAGTGAAGTGAATTTTATTGATCCCCTCACCAACTTCCTTCATTAAAATTAATTTTTTTTTTCGCTCCAAAATTCCAGTCTGTCCATCTCTCAGGTTTTTTTTTAGTTTTCCTTTGTGAATGAGTCAATTTGACGAACATTTCTCCCCCTCTGACCAAGCGTTATTTCCTAAAAAAACGAGTTATTTGCCAACAGGACTTATCATCCCTAAACGCTCGTGGATATTGTTGCCTGCAATGCATAGTATACTGCTTTTAAAGTCCAAAACCTTTAATTGTGTATATAGTTTTTTCACTGTTTCAAATTATGCATGTAGATGCTTTCCTTTTATCTTACTTCCTCGTCTGTACTGAACATGTATGCTCTTCTTTAAATAGTATTTTTTGGTGGTAAATGTGAATTTTGAAAAATTTCAATACTGCAGTGGTTTTGTAAAACATACTGATGTGAGGAAAGTGGTATTAACCACAGGTCGGCTCTTAGGGACACCCCCCCCCCCCCCCAGAGGAAACTCCTAATTCTTCTTCTCAACAGACAACAAGAAACCAGAAAACTATTGTAGCTACAGCAATGATCCCAGACTTCTCAGGATACCTCCAAAGATCAAGGTGATAGGAAGGAAGACTGAAACAATGAAACAGACAGTCCCCAAAAAAGTAAGAACTGCAGTATATTCAGGCACCATGCCTCCGATTTATGGCACTACAGAGTGTAGATAGCTGTAAAAGAAGAATCGAGAAGCTCAGGAGTTGTAAAAAAAAATATTAAACGTGTATTGTTTCAAAGTAAGATAACAAAAATACCAGTCCACAGTGTGAATACAAAGCCACGATTAAGTATCAAATAGGTACGAAATGCGTAAGGTGACTTCCCTCTATGGTTTGTGGCTTTGTATTCGCACTGTGGAATGGCATTTTTGTTATTTTACTTTGAAACAATATATTTCTGATACTTTTTTTTTATATAACTCCTGAGCTGCCTGATGCTGTTTGCTAAATACCCAGGCTTGTGTCATTAACTATATTATTTTTACTGAACAGTTGATACAATATTCAGTTACTGCACACTTTGTTCCTTTTCTTGTTCTCTAATGATTTGTTTGTCTGCAAAATGCTAGCTTAGTTCTAAGAATGTTCTAAGAAAGTGAGTTTTTAGCACAGCCATATGCTTCATTACTCCCCAACCCACCACATCTTAGCCTTTGAGCTGGAGTAGACACTTAAAAAAAAATAAAAAAAAATTGCTGACAACTTCCTCCTGGGACAAGATGGAACCTTTTCCCTTACTGGCTAATGAAAGAGAAATATGATAAATATTTGAAGATGTTAATTATAAAAAAAACATTGGCGCTTTGAAGACCCGCGCAGTTTAGCAGTGAGGTGATTATCCGTGGATTTCTGCCAGATGTTTTATGCAGGAGTTTCCATATTTTTTTTTTATGGGTTTTTAAATCAGTGCAGCACAGCAGGACATGTCTAGATAAGGGTAGTCTATGGAGAGGACTATAGAAAGTTGACTTGCTAAATGATTGTGTTTTTCTTTTCTTTTTTTGTTGTTGTAAACTTCTTCTTTTCACTGCCTGCTTTCCCTGGGCTATTTTGTAAATTCTATAATTATCTGAAATTGAAAGCTTCAAGGAGGCATCTCAAGATAAAACCCACTCAGGAGGGCACGTCGATTAGTCTTTAGGTTTGTGTATTAAACTTAAAAGGAGACTTCACGCGCCAGGCAAAGCCCAATGAGGCAGAAGGAAACTGTAAAAGAAGTTTAAGAGCTAAGAAGGTTTGACCTACAAAAGGAATAAATAAATAAATACATAAAATACACAGGAAGAAGAAGATCCCCATCTCTAACTTCTTCTTTTTCGTGTATATTATTTTATTTGTTTTTGTTGGTCCATCGGTTTAATATTTGTTTCAGTAATGTTGATTACTTTAGCAATATATGGGAAAACTGACCACATAATGTTTCCATGGGGAAAAAAAATAATATTTAATCCAGATTTTTTTTGGGGGGGGGGGGGGGTGTATTGAAAAAAAAAATGCAAAGTGAAGTAGTTTTACAAATTGAAAATCTTTTTCTTTAAACTGAGAACATGATTTGTTTTTTTAAAATGTTATTTTTTTCTTACAAATGGAACAACAAGGTCTGTACAACATTTCAAATAAACATGAGAACAGGTAATCTCCCCTTTTTCCCAAAAGCAATAAAAACCCAAAAATGTTTAAATCAACTTCTGTATACCAACCAATCAACTTCTCTATATCGACCAATCAGCTTCTGTATACCAACAATCAATGCTGTATACCAACAAACAACTTCTGTATACCAACCAATCAACTTCTCTATATCGACTAATCAGCTTCTGTATACCAACAATCAATGCTGTATACCAACAAACAACTTCTGTATACCAACCAATCAACTTCTGTATACCAAAATTCAACTTCTGTACACCAACCAGCTAGCTTCTGTATACCAACCAATCAACTTTTGTATACCAACCAATCAACTTCTGTAAACCTACAAGATGAGCCCGACCACAACCAAACTAAACTGAAACCTTTTTCCCTGCAGCACCCCTAGAGACAGAAATGCATATGGCGCTCATTTGAAAATTGCGTTCTCGGTATTTGAATTCTATTCCAGGATTTGCAGCAGGGGAGAGAACTTGCAAACATTTGAGACTTTACATAAAGCCTCAGAAGTTCCCCCTAAAGGTCTTCATGTTATTTATCTTGAATAGCATGCAATGAACATATTATTTTTCATTGCAAAATAACATATTCCACACTCCATATTTTTTTCAATTTTTCCAGATAAAAAAGACTTTCGATAAAAAAACAACAACAAGGTTTCCCATTCCCCCCCCCCCCCTGTACTTTCCATCTCTAATCTTACCTCCCCTGGTTCTGAAATAAAAGAGGTGATCTAAGATATTCAACTCGCAAAGGGCCTGTGGTACAGTATGTACAAAGTCAGGTTTTTGTAGGATTGGGACTTTTATGCCTGGGATGTGTATTCCACACCATGACGTCTTCTACGAGTATTGAGGTTCCAGCTAATTAAAAAGAAACAATTGCGTAGTTATTAACTCCATATTATTTATAATGTTTGTTTTTAAAAAAAATATTAATTGTTTCTGCAAATACGTAAGCTTTCTGGCTTTAGGTCTCGAAATGTGTGTGTCCACAATTGTCGTAGAGACAAGTGACAAGACATACAATGGAACTTGACCTTCAGAACCACATTATGTTAATGTCGCACTTCGTCAAGAGCAGGTCATTGTGCTCTGCTTTCCTTTCATCCCCCCGAGAAATGTAGAACAACACCTGTCCTCCATAATGGCTTGACGGCGCTGTTAATAATTCATAATTCCCTTAAAATGGGTTGCCTTCAAAGGCATTTCTGTTTAGAGAGAGCTAAAGGACAACATTTAGGAAAGATTAAGTAAAAATAGTACCCTCCATCATTTCAGGGGAATTTCCAACGTCTTCCGACAATAAAACGATTAAACGAAACCCAAATGGAGATGACACATTTTGCGTACAACTGCTGAAAAACTAAGCTTGTTTCTTAATTGGTAAAGATTTACATCATATAACTTTCTTTATTTATTTGAGAACATTACAATATTACATTACATTAATGCTTATTTATATATTGTCAACATTTTGTACCTTGCATGGAGCATAGAATGGAAACTACACACTACTATGCTCCAGGCATTCCGAGGACTGCCAAGTGCTGATTTTAACAGAGAGATGCTGATTCCACAGTAATGGCTAATGACACCACTTTCTCAGAAGGGAACATGAAAACCCCTGCAAAGGAAGTGGATACCACTGAATTTAGAGGATTCTGTGAAGCCAGAGACAGAGGTAGAGAGTCCTGCTTGAAATATGAAAAGACAACATTACGGGTATCCAAACAGACCTGAAGAACATTTAAATGTGTCTAGATATTTGGCCTAAACACAATATGTATCTTTACAGACACGTGTGGGTTGATGCTGAGCAGTGCCTCTCAACTGAGGCAGTCATCTGCTTAAACACACTGAGATATCAGCACTTGCTCTGCTATTTAGCACAGGGGGTCACATATGAGTGTCTGTCGTGTCCAACAGTCTATCTCTGCAGGGGGCATATCAAATTGAGGGTCTTTGACTACACTAGCAGTTTTCAATGTTAATTTATGTCCAATTTCTTGTACAGTGCTGTACAATTTGCTGCCATTTTGTAAAAAAAAACACTTTATAACATATATGTATCTGTAGGGTCAATTACGGAGTTTTCCGGACATTATAAATGCAGGAGAAGTTGCCATATGACAACAGAAATACATTTGGGAAAACACAAGCGTAGAAATCTGTAAGCAGCATCTTGTGTGGGTAGAATCTAGGAGAGGGAAATTAGCATAGCCTAATCATTTATATTAAACTACATTAATACAATTATATTGTAAAATTGCATTAAGGGAAAATTATAATTAAATAAAAAAGTTAGGCATAATTACTTTTATGAAGTGCTTAGTGCAATATTTGATTGAATATCCATATAATTACCATGTTTTCCATTAAAATACAAGCATCCCCCTAAAAAACAAAATAAAATAAAAAAAATCCTATTTTGCCACAGTTTGAAACAAGCAGAGTTAAAATGATACTGTTTATTGGCTAACTTAGAGTTTGATTGCTAACTTTCAAGACCACATTGCTGGTCCATAGCCTGGGCATTAATGAGACTTAAAAAAAAAAAATTCCTAATTACAAAACATATTTAACAAATTTAAATCACAGTCTAGTCCCCAAACTCACGTTCTGTATTCTGCATAAATTGCATTTTTAATATTTGACTCAAGCCCTCCCCAGTGCTTCCTCTGCATGTTTACTGCAGGTGCAGCAGCACTGTTTACATAGACACTGAGGATATAAAGTTTTGTTTAATTTGGTAACTTCCTGCGCTCTTTGAATTGAATACATTGTGTGGACTGTCACAGACTTGCTCTTGTACACAGTAGGATCTCTTAACAGTCCAACACATTGTCCAATGACATCACTAGAGAGGCAGGAAATTCCATTCATTTGAATGGCATTATACCTATTGGTCCCTGGGGTAATAAAAATAAAAAGGAAATGACTTTTAGCAGCTAGTGCGGGCAGTCCTGGTTTCTACCAAACCGCTGTAATTTCCCACTTGTATTTATCTGTAAGTATTGAATATTTTAAGCAATGCAACATTTAAAACAAGTATTTTAAAGTACTCTGAAAGCACATTAATATGCATTAATATTTGGGAGATGCATTTTGGGGACAAGACAATCCCTTTAATAAGGGCAAGATAAACACATGGTATTGAGGAATTTTTAGTTCTGTAGAGATAGAACAGATAACATAAATTTGGCAGGGGGCCTTACAACTATTAGATTAAGAAACTTTTCAATAGCCTTCCAACCACCTAATGGGCAAGATAAGCGTAAGAGACTCATTTGCGTAAAGAACCACAAAGGTTCTAATCATATCTACTTTTGCAGCTATTTTGCCACTTTGGGACATATTCCACCCACTTTGTGATGTAACACCCCTTTTCCATAACTTTCACCCACTAATTGCCTAAGTTTCTCCTTTCAAGGATTTTGTTTAGTATTCTGATTTTTGGTGCAGAG
>CM069863.1:9352768-9532768 GCA_036172795.1 Pelodytes ibericus | reverse complement strand
GCCAAGATGATGCCCCCTCAATATGCCAGGATTTCCCCCTCAATATGCCAGGATTATGCCCCTCAATATGCCAGGATTTAGACACCCAATATCCCAAAATTTGGGCACCCCCCCCTACCCACGTTGCACACCTACGACATGACCCATAACCCACGTTGCACACCAGGACATGCCCCATCACCACATTTACATGCCTCCATCACCCCATTACATACACATTTCCAATATTATTTGCCATTAATATTCCCCAGCCAATTTGTCCCATAATATGCCAGTGTTATTCTGCAATTTAATATGACTCAGTAAATTTGCCCAATAATATTCCAAGGTTATCTGCAATTTAATATGCCCCTGCTAATTTGCCCAATATGCCAGTGTTAATTGACATTTAATATTCCCCAGCCATTTTGCCCAATAATATGCCAGTCTTATTCTGCCATTTAATATTCCCCAGACGATTTGTCCAATAATATGCCAGTGTTATTCTGACATTTAATATTCCCCAGCCAATTTGCCCAATAATATGCCAGTCTTATTTGCCATGTAATATTCCCCAGCCAATATGCCCAATAATATGCCAGTCTTATTTGCCATGTAATATGCCCCAGCCAATATGCCCAATAATATGCCAGTCTTATTTGCCATGTAATATGCCCCAGCCAATTTGCCCAATAATATGCCAGTCTTATTTGCCATGTAATATGCCCCAGCCAATATGCCCAATAATATGCCAGTCTTATTTGCCATGTAATATGCCCCAGCCAATATGCCCAATAATATGCCAGTCTTATTTGCCATGTAATATGCCCCAGCCAATATGCCCAATAATATGCCAGTCTTATTTGCCATGTAATATGCCCCAGCCAATATGCCCAATAATATGCCAGTCTTATTTGCCATGTAATATGCCCCAGCCAATATGCCCAATAATATGCCAGTCTTATTTGCCATGTAATATGCCCCAGCCAATATGCCCAATAATATGCCAGTCTTATTTGCCATGTAATATGCCCCAGCCAATATGCCCAATAATATGCCAGTCTTATTTGCCATGTAATATGCCCCAGCCAATTTGCCCAATAATATGCCAGTCTTATTTGCCATGTAATATGCCCCAGCCAATATGCCCAATAATATGCCAGTCTTATTTGCCATGTAATATGCCCCAGCCAATTTGCCCAATAATATGCCAGTCTTATTTGCCATGTAATATGCCCCAGCCAATTTGCCCAATAATATGCCGCGTTTTTTTTTTTTTTTTAAACACTGGCCCAGCGGCCGTGTTTTACATAGCTTAGGGCGGCCTGGGGGAGCAATTGCCACCCTGCCCGCCGGCCCAGCCCGCCCCTGACTGATGCCCATGCAGCAAAACAGTTAGCCTTGACAGGGCTAAGGAGAGAAGCCCTTAAGGGTTAGGTTAACTAATGATGTCACACCTAGGGTATGATTTGTATCAATAGAAACACCATTTTAAATTGTTCAGAATTAATTTTGCAGCTAAAGTTGACAGTTGTCTTTCATTAAATCAATTTCATTTTGCAAAACCTACACCTTCAAGTCATTTTTGTTCCCACAGTTGTCCTTTAAGACTTCTGTTATGTTAAAGTGACATGACTATTTTTAGTTATACAATACAACTTATTTCAAGAGCAAGCTAGTTTTTCTTTAACAGAAGACCTTGTTCGGTCCTTTCCAAGTAGATCTTTGTCAACCCTTGTTAGATTTCATTTTTATCACAACATTTTTACTGGTCCCCGGTAATGGAAAGTATGTATTACATTGACCACTTACATGCTAGCCGATTATTTGAATCCGTATCAACAAACAAGGGGGCGGACATGTTTTGTGAGTAATAATACCCCTGCAGGACATTACTGATCTATAGAAATATATCAGGGGCAGGCAGTCTACGGAACTCCAGATGTTGTGGACTACATTTCCCAGTGTTGCTTTCCCAGCATTGCAGCTGTAAAAAAAAAAAAACATGGTGGAAGATGTAGTCCACAACATCTGGAGTGCGCATAGTGCCTAATCCTGGAGATATAGCATGCTCGTTCCACCTATTCCAGTCTATGGTGGGGGTTATTTATAAAAGTCAGTTCTGTGGAAAGTTCCAAAGATGGAACAGTTGCCATAGAAAACCAATGCAATGTTCTTGGTTCTTGTCATACTTTTTGTGACTTTTGCCTCTATTTATCACTCTCTCTCTTTATAACCTCATGTGACGTCTAAGACAGGAACCAACATTTTAGTCTTCTGCGATTCATCTTCTCTCGCTGTACAGTACTAACTGAATCTTCCTTAATAAGTAATCCCCATTTTTTTCCTCACACAAATATACCGTTTGCATTGTTATATCCAGAAAAAAAATACAGAGACTCGCTGATAACGGTAAAACTTTTCTTTTTCATTCCAAAAGCTTGAGTAAAAGAATTCCTTAAAGAGCCTAATCCAGAATAATACAACGGTTTGATAAGCCATATAGCAGGTCAGCCGAATCCAATTTTCTTCATAAAAAAGAAAAAAAGGAATATTTCCCAGGAAAGAAGCCGTTATGAAAAAATAAAATTGTATTAAAAGTTATATTTTTACTTCACTTTTCTTAGTATTTTCAAATAAGAGTTTTGAATTATTTTTTTTTAACAAACAATAAGAACTTTTAAAGTGGGAGTGAAAGTTAAAAGAAAAGTATTTTGTGAAATGAGAGGCCACTTTAAGTTGAGTTTTTGAATTAAGTTGCTATGATTTATGATTGCTGAGATGCTATACTTTTACTGCAGTATTGTCCTGTAGTTGGGCTGATCTGGCAGTTGTACTGTGCGCAGAGAGTTGGTTGCTCCCCCAGTGACTTCTCCATGTGTCACAATTCAACACTTCAGTTTGTGGCACGTCTGCATTTGAAAGGATTACTTGTTTTTTTTTCCCTGCATGATGAATCCTACAGGCATTTAAGATGTAAATGGACCTGTGAGAGAAAGGTCTAAAAAATTGAAACATTTGAAGGTCATTGTGGTATCATATATAAGTAAGCAAAAACGGGTTAGTATCCTACCTCTGCTAACACTCTATTCCATTAAACATGCAAGTTTTTCTTTGCTTCTATATATTGACAATGCTCAGCATTAATCAGCTTCATCTGCAGCCAAGGGCAATGGGCCATCCCCCCCACCACCCCCCCAAAAAAAAAAAATGAATCCACCTATCATAAAAAATATCTGAGCCGGCGACAACCCCAGTTGACAGGCTCCCAACCCCAGTAGTAATAGAAAGTAGGGGCTGGGAGTCATTTGGAAGGCTCCTAGCCTGAGTAATAATAGCAGGGGAGCCTTGGACACTTGCTCTTTCCCCGTCATATTTCTAATCAGTGCCAGAAGCGTAGCTAGCTACTGGCACTGTTCTTTTTATAGTGTGGGGGGGCACTTGCCCTGGCACTTCATGTGCGTTAGTGGTCCCGTGGGCAGTTTGGTGAGCCCCCAGGACCCAAAAGATGGTGGTAGTAGAAGGCTGGTGGTAGAGGTTATCGAAAATGATGAAAGGCCACCTTTCACGGAAAGCCCTTTCTCTGCATTTCAACTCTTTGAAACGCCAAATGTAATGTGAGCAAGATTTCTAATACAAATATGAGACAGACTACTTATATTACATCCCACACTGTTTTGTTCCTGCTTCTCTGTCTCTCAGAGGTAGATAATAATAACAAAATACAGTAACCATTAAAAGAATTCATGCAAATCATGGAACTCTTCTACCAATGTATGAATTCGCAAAGCAGAGAAGTTGTTATTTTTGCTCTAATTGTTGAATAAAATATAGGGCTAATATTTACATCACCTTGAGTGCTCCCCTCTAGTATGTAAATACACTTATTATACGAATGCCTCCGTGGCAAATTGCATTGCATGTAGGTCTAAAGAAGTCATTTACTTTGACCACTGTGCATATGATCTGAATAGCATAATATACTAATAAATATATTTCTCTAGCTCGTTCCTGGCTACCTGTGGTGACTCACAGCAGAGATTAATGGGACTGAGCTGGTGTAGATATTGTAATTCATTGAAATGAAGTGTCTGGGTATAAATCTCTGCTGCTTGTCACTATAACTTGAAAAATGTAACATCTTGGGATATTTATAAGCACAGGAGACAATCATATATTATGGAGAAAATAATATGTGGCAGTGTGAATGTCATGATACTGTTTGGGAGATTGTTCATATCATGACAGTATGACTACCCTTCGGTTGGGTTGTATTTGTTCCACCGATTTACCTCCACCCCGTTAGACTAACATGTAAAAAAACTGAAGATCATCCAAGCCTGGCACTAATTTTACAGAATCGGGGGTGTTGCCAGTTACAGGGAGCTATATGGTGCCATGTCAGGTTCTGGCTAACTATATACAAACGGATGCTATACAGCACCATGTCCATGCCTGGCCAATTATAACTAAGGGCAGCTATACTACACCACTTTTTATTGCTAACTATATACAAACGGATGCTATACAGAACCATGTCCATGCCTGGCCAATTATAACTAAGGGCAGCTATACTACACCACTTTCTATTGCTAACTATATACCCATGTTAACTATATTGAATTACCACTGTAACTGGCTAATGGTAGAATTAATAGTACAAAAATAAGCAAGCAATTTTAGAGGTCAGTACAGTTGATGGGAAGAAAAATGCCTGAAATCAGAGGGCCTCCTATAGAAGACTGGGCACTCAAGTTCAAAAATGTTCTAGGGCATAGGTTGGCACCCTATTTAAAAAAATTTAACAAGTATAGAGGAGGGGGCAACATTGGCACAACACATTGACCCATTTAAGATGTTGATCTAGCTTTCCCTGAAGGCAGGATGAGTATTGAAAATGTATAGTACAGGGGGATTAATAAAATAAATACTACTTTATATAGCTGTTTCAAACTCTTTAAAGGGGAAAAATCTGCCCACACTACAATTGTCAAAAACCTTTAAATCTACACTACATTAATATGACTAGATTTTTTTGTAATGTATTTATCTACAACTCTGTTTCAAAAGAAAAAAAACCCGCTCCAATTCTAGTCGATGAGGTCATGTGACTTGCATATTACGCTATAAAATAATTTCACTGGTTGAATTCCACCTGCCCACTGTATCCCTCTTGCAATCAAATGGTTCAGTCGCATGCCAACTTTCTTGATGGTGAGCCTAGTCTACTGAAGAGATCTGCAAAAAGTACGTTAGTTTCATCTGACTTTTTCCCCCTCCTCCGACGTAATATGATTAGATGCATATTTAATTAAGATAATCTCATTGCCGGAGTGCTTTGGAATGAATCTGTATATACAGTAAACATGAATCGGGATGCACTGGATCTTCTCCATAGGTTCAACTGTGCTGCAGCATCTGGGGAATAAAAACAAACACATTAATGTGGCAATTATGAGAGAAAAATGTGCAATGCGGGCTAGGAATCCGCGAATAGAAGTTGCTAGGCAAACGCATGGCATGCAACAAATTATCTCTAACATCTGGAAGAATTAAATGTGAGATTTGTACCATCAATTCCTCAGGACAAATGACTAAAGGCAGTGTTATGAAGGATGGCTCTGGAGGTCGGATGGCAGTTTGTAGCCAAATGTAAAAAAAAAAAAAAAGGTAGTTGTAAAGTGTAATATATTAGTAAATACGGCACTAAGGGCGATACTCTGGCCTCGCCGCCTGGGAAAGGTAATTCGCTCCATGCTGTTTAGAGTATATGCTGCTGTCCTTTATGAGACCGTATATAGACAGCGAGACTCAAAGGATCACAGGAAAGAGGCCTCTTATAGGATCTTTCCAAAGGCAAGATAGGGAATAAAATATGGAATTAATTCTGAAAGTCACTAACTCTGTGTGGATTACTGTTCCCATGAGTCTGGGGAAAAATAATGTTAGTTATGATGCCAGGGAGATGGGGTGTTTTGTCCTCCAGGCTTGACCCAGCAAAGCCCCATGAGTCAATGAAATGACATTAAAATAATTAACAACCATAGATAGAATGAATACCCATTGTTGGAATGGGCCAGTTGTGGGCACATTCACTCAAACCGTGCCGAGTTCCATCGGTTGTAATGGTTACCAGGGTAAGCGCACCTCAAACTATTCCAAGGGATCCTGCCCAAGAAATGTTACTTGATTACACCAAAAACAGGTTGCTATACTGTGATAACTGAAACTGTGCAGGCACTCTTACAGGACCTACGCTGATACCAATTACAGAAACACACATCAAACAAAATATATAGGGAAGGTGGAAGGGAAAATCCAGGATGACCGGTGCTTGGTACAACAACTTTCAGTAAGGGACCTGCTTATTGGGGGACTGGGGAGCAATAGATATACAAGGTCTGTTGACACAAGTTTCAACTAGGGTAAGGGATGTTAATTGAAACAGTATGAATGACTCATTGCACTACATGTGCAACCCAATTAGGCATTACATTAACTACTTGCAGGCCGTGTCATGCAGTCCTTCCTTTTGTTGTAATACAGGTCTATTCTGCAATCTTAAAAGTTGCTGACGATGTCTTATAGAACCATAGAAACATAGAAACATAGAATGTGTCGGCAGATAAGAACCATTCGGTCCATCTAGTCTGCCCAATTGTTTTTTGAGTACTTTTATTAGTCCCCCGTTCCCGGTCTTATAGCTAGGATAGCCTTGTGTCTATCCCACGCATGCTTAAACTCCTTGACTGTGTTTACCTCTACCATTTCTGCTGGCAGGCTATTCCATACATCCACTACCCTCTCAGTAAAGTAATACTTTTATTAGTCCCCAGCTCCCTATCTTATATCTAGGATAGCCTTGTGCCTATCCCACACATGCTTAAAATCTTTGACTGTGTTTACCTCTACTACTTCTGCTGGAAGGCTATTCCCTACATCCACTACCCTCTCAGTAAAGTAATACTTCCTGATATTACTTTTAAATCGTTGCCCCTCTAATTTAAGACTATGTCCTCCAGTTGTGGTAGTTTTTCTTCTTTTAAATATACTCTCTTCCTTTACTGTGTTGATTCCCTTTATGTATTTAAATGTTTCTATCATATCCCCCCTGTTATGTCTTTCCTCCAAGTTAGACATGTCTTGCCTCAGTGTGTAAGTTGCCTACAAACAGTTGGATGCCTACCATGTTCTACCATGTAAATAGTGAAATTGATCACATGGCTCCTGTACATTTCAAACATTTCACCGGGGTAACTCACAGGTTTGAATGGCTACCACCATGTGCCCAACGCATTTCTCAGCTCAACATTCCAGCAAACAAATGGTTAACCATTCTCTCCGTAGCCCCAGATAAAACCCGGCAATGATTTCCCAGCCATGACTCAGGGGGCTGCGTTTTAAAGTTAAATATAATAAATGATCTCTATTTGGGATTAGATAGCATTTAATGGTGTGTGTTTGGAATTACTTCTCTTTTACTTGAGTGTATTTGAATTGAAATCTAAATAGAAAAGGAGATTGAAAGGAGCTTAATACCACCATTAAAACCATCTAGACATCCTCTCTGTTCAGTTCTTTGTGAATAATAATATTACTGTCATTATATTCAGATCTTTCTATTCTAATACAATGCAGTGTGGCCACAGTTTGGCTCAATGTGAACATGTGACCAGGAAAGTTTAATAATGTGGTATTGCTTTTGGTTTACCAACAGGGGGATGGGACTCTTCATCGCGGGTGCTTCCACGCAGCCGCTTCACCGCCGACTCTACAGCACAAGACAGATCGTCGCTGGAGATTTCATAGCGGGACATTTCATCGCTAAGGTAAGTATTTTACCTATTTTAGTTGGTTTAGAATTAGGGTATAGGGGGTTAGAATTAGGTTTAGTGTTTAGTGTTAGGGGTTAATTTTACAATTAGGGGTCAGGGGTTAGTATTAGGGTTAGTATTAGGGTTAGTATTAGGGTTTAGGGGGTTAATTTTAGTATTAGGGGTCGGGGGTTAGTATTAGGGTTTCGGGGGTTAATTTTAGTATTAGGGGTCGGGGGTTAGTATTAGGGTTAGTCTTAGGGTTTAGGGGGTTAATTTTAGTATTGGGGTTAATTTTAGTGTTAGTATTGGGGTTTAATGTTTAGTGTTACTATTGGGGGGGAATCATTTATTAGGGGGATTATTTTCGTTTTAGTTTTAGATTTGTAAGAGCTGACAGTTCAGCGCTGAACTGTCAGCTGTTACATAGCTGCATCCGCGGTGAAACGGCCGCGTTATACTTCATTGCTGACAGTTCAGCGTTCTAACTGCCGCGCTGAACTGTCAGCGATGAAGATGCGGCGAAGAAGTGTCCTAGACCCACCAACACCCCCCCCAGACCTAGGAAACTTACACCTGGTTTTGGTGGAGAGTGAAACAGAGCTATAACAAGATGACTCCATGCATTAAAGAGGTAACACTTGGGATAACCAAGTCCATACAATCATAACAGTGTTATGGCAAGTTCTGTGACCATAAAACATCATTAAAGTGTCCATACATTCACACCCGTGTCCATGGGAATGTCTGTGACCATAGAGCATAGCTAAAGTGTCCATACAATCTCAACAGTGTCCATGGGAATGTCTGTGACCATAGAGCATAGCTAAAGTGTCCAGACAATCTCACCAGTGTCCATGGGAATGTCTGTGACCATAGAACATAGCTAAAGTGTCCATACATTCACACCCGTGTCCATGGGAATGTCTGTGACCATAGAGTATAGCTAAAGTGTCCATACAATCTCACCAGTGTCCATGGGAATGTCTGTGACCATAGAACATAGCTAAAGTGTCCATACATTCACACCCGTGTCCATGGGAATGTCTGTGACCATAGAGTATAGCTAAAGTGTCCATACAATCTCAACAGTGTCCATGGGAATGTCTGTGACCATAGAACATAGCTAAAGTGTCCATACAATCTCACCAGTGTCCATGGGAATGTCTGTGGCCATAGCACATAGCTAAAGTGTCCATACAATCTCACCAGTGTCCATGGGAATGTCTGTGACCATAGAGCATAGCTAAAGTGTCCATACAATCTCACCAGTGTCCATGGGAATGTCTGTGATCATAGAGCATAGCTAAAGTGCCCATACAATCTCACCAGTGTCCATGGGAATGTCTGTGACCATAGCACATAGCTAAAGTGTCCATACAATCTCACCAGTGTCCATGGGAATGTCTGTGATCATAGAGCATAGCTAAAGTGTCCATACAATCTCACCATTGTCCATGGGAATGTCTGTGACCATAGAACATAGCTAAAGTGTCCATACAATCTCACCAGTGTCCATGGGAATGTCTGTGACCATAGAGCATAGCTAAAGTGTCCATACAATCTCACCAGTGTCCATGGGAATGTCTGTGACCATAGAGCATAGCTAAAGTGTCCAGACAATCTCACCATTGTACATGGGAATGTCTGTGACCATAGAGCATAGCTAAAGTGTCCATACAATCTCACCAGTGTCCATGGGAATGTCTGTGACCATAGAGCATAGCTAAAGTGTCCATACAATCTCACCATTGTCCATGGGAATGTCTGTGACCATAGAGCATAGCTAAAGTGTCCAGACAATCTCACCATTGTCCATGGGAATGTCTGTGACCATAGAACATAGCTAAAGTGTCCATACAATCTCACCAGTGTCCATGGGAATGTCTGTGACCATAGAGCATAGCTAAAGTGTCCACACAATCTCACCAGTGTCCATGGGAATGTCTGTGACCATAGCGCATAGCTAAAGTGTCCATACAATCTCAACAGTGTCCATGGGAATGTCTGTGACCATAGAGCATAGCTAAAGTGTCCATACAATCTCACCATTGTCCATGGGAATGTCTGTGACCATAGAGCATAGCTAAAGTGTCCATACAATCTCACCAGTGTCCATGGGAATGTCTGTGACCATAGAGCATAGCTAAAGTGTCCAGACAATCTCACCATTGTCCATGGGAATGTCTGTGACCATAGAGCATAGCTAAAGTGTCCATACAATCTCACCAGTGTCCATGGGAATGTCTGTGACCATAGAGCATAGCTAAAGTGTCCATACAATCTCACCATTGTCCATGGGAATGTCTGTGACCATAGAACATAGCTAACGTGTCCATACAATCTCACCAGTGTCCATGGGAATGTCTGTGACCATAGAGCATAGCTAAAGTGTCCACACAATCTCACCAGTGTCCATGGGAATGTCTGTGGCCATAGCACATAGCTAAAGTGTCCATACAATCTTAACAGTGTCCATGGGAATGTCTGTGACCATAGAACATAGCTAAATTGTCCATACAATCTCACCAGTGTCCATGGGAATGTCTGTGACCATAGAACATAGCTAAAGTGTCCATACAATCTCACCAGTGTCCGTATTAAGTTATTGACCATAGAACATCATAAAAGTGTCTATCACAAAGGTCCAGTAAATGTCCACAAATAATAATACTGGTGCCTGTCCCTAAATACTCCCAATTAACGTTGTGTGTATTTGTATGGAAGACAAAAACAACAAGGTTGACATCTCACAGAGCACATCTCTGTTAATCTGTTGAAACTAGGGTTTTCTCCCCTTCATAAACAGCCTCCCCCCAATGTGTCCAACCTTAACCCCCACCTGAAACTCCTCTATTGAACCCTACCCAACCTAGAAAAACTTCCTGTAATTCTTGAATCCAAAGCTGTACTTGTTAAAGGTACAGCCAATTGCACATAGTTTCTTTCCCAGTGAATAACTCAGTAAGTGTTTAAATAAACCAATCACTGTTAATCATTCAATTCTGCCGAGAGACTAGCTTTAATAAAAAAAATAGAGATATAGTTTGTGCCTTGCAATATTATTATTTTTTTAATAATCACAAACATAGTGTGTTTCCCGTAAGGGCATGTAGAGGGTATACAACACATAATTAGATTTAGCCAGCAGGGATAACAGTGGGACTTTAAAAAGTTAGAATAATAAAATGTATAAAAGTCTGTAACAAGCCACATCATTTGTAAGGTGCTATTCAACAGGAAGCATTATGTGAATATATGATTTTTTTTTTACCCCTGTTTAGTACAAATTAACATGTTTTCCACTGACTTTATAAATGCTATTACCATTTAAAAAAAAAAAAGCCTGACTAATGTAAAATAAAAAGTTGAATGTGTTATACAGAATCTAAAATCTTCTAAAACTCTGCAGGATGCAATATGGAGAGTGGCCTGCACTATGCAGAAATAAATGAGTCTCCCACAGACAAATTGGCCTCAGCTGGTGTGAATTTCTACACTTAGGGAAAGTGTTTATGTGCAAAAAAGGAGGTGATTTTAGCACACAGCGCATGGACACTTGTATACAAACACAACTATTAGAATGATCTTATGGTGATCGAAAAAACAACACAATACTGCAACAAAATAACATGCATAAAAATGTGCAAAAAAATCAACAGTATGTGCTAATATAAACTATATCACAGTGCAAATACAACTGTATAGCAGTGCTGTGCACAAACACACAATGCAATAAACAGAATCTCAAATGTGCACATAAAATGATATGACAAACACACAATAATACAAATGCAAGATACTTAGCACAGATCTTCTAGTGCTGTATGTACCTGGAAGAAATAAATAGAATAAAAAAACACCTATGTACTGCAAATGATAGTGAAAACACTTTATTCTCCACAGATCGGTAAACGGACTCACATGCAAATAAAAAAAGTCCATGAATAACATTGAAAGCATATATATGTCCTCTGAGATGGAGAAAACCTTCATGAGACAAGGTCCTTTCGATGATCGGCTCTCTGTGCGCCTTGGGGCTGATCATGACTTCCGGGCATGGTGATGTAAGGTGTCTCAAAGTGTTTATGTGGCCTCATGCAAATAAGGTGTTAGGATTCTTTATAACAAATAATTAAATTACTGTAGTAGAGTTTTACAGTGATTGCTGATGTCTAAATCCCCTTTTCTATCCCCTCTTCATCTCTATTTTTGCTATTTATGAACCTTCCTGTTGGAGTAAATATCATGAAGAACTTTATAATAAATAATACTTTGTGGGTTATTTATAAAACTGATTTTTTTGGGACAGAGTATTAGCAGCTTCAAGGGTCAATAAGATATTGGTATGTATTAACTGGGGTATTGATTCATGGGAGGAGGATACCATATTACCTCTTTAAAAGTTAATGGTAAGACCTCACCTTAAAAAAACGATTCCAGGCATCAGTCCTTTAAAAGGGACATTATGGAACGAGCACCAGTGCAAATCAGGGCTACAAAATTAAGGCTTAGATCCTCCTTCTCATACCACTTACTCTCTTTGATTAGTGGAAGACAAGGAAAGATATCTAGTTTTAGCTCTGGTGGTAATACATTGATATATTAGCAGGTCTATATTATGTCACGAGGTCCTCATTTTTGTTCATCTCTGAACATTCGCAACAAAGCAATGCCATGTTTCTATTGGCTGAGCAGAATTCAACCAATCCACTTCATCACCATCGTTCCAGCATCTCCGACACCATTTCTTTCTTAGTTTGGCAAATTCACACATGTACCTCCACAGACTTTTTTAATTGTGAATTTTTTTTAAAATCCTATTAAACATAACTTTTGATGTTAAAAAGTGACCTACTAGGGGAAAAAAATAAATACATTAAAGCTGCTCTTTTTCTCAAAATGTCATATCACGCAAGAAAGAATCTTTATAAGACATGGTTTCTCTCTATAGAACCCATCCTATGTAAAAAAAAAAAAAATATATATATATATATTATGAATCTCAGTTCACTAGTATTAATCAGTGTTGCTGAGGTTCTGTGTTCAATCCGTTATATAAACAAACAATACAGTATACTGCGCCAATAACTGTGATGGAGTAAGCTAGCACTTGTGCACAGCTAGTGTCTCACTCCTAGCAAACCAGTGAAAACAAATACAATAAAGTGAACATGTGCGCTAGTGACCAACACTAGAAAAAAAAGAGCATTACCCTTTTCTATGAGACGAAATGCTCAGATATTATGCAAAGGGAAAAAAAAACAAAAACAATAATAGTGTAGTATATCAGTGCAATGATATAATAGTGCAAAGTGCATAAATGGTACACTCACATTTACATGAGCAATACCCTGCTCAAGATAAATAGCGTGGGTGAGCTCAGATAAGAGCAGGTAGATCTTGTAAACCAGCTCCAGAGGCAGCCCAGATATCCAGATCACATGGGAAGGAGAAGGCAGGATTGCACTAGTAAGTATTTTAATATATAAGCAATAAAACCAACAAACAGCAAGATCTTACATTAAAAATGTTTTAAAAGTCCCAGATGCTTGTCCATAAAACCAATAGTGTTGTCTGTGCACTCCTCTCCTCTCACACAACGCGTTTCCCCTCTTGTTGAGGCTTTTTCAAGTCGTTATATGTTTCTTAAGTGCGGATGTTTTTTTTCCTGGTCTAGATTTGCTGATCGCCTTTGTATAAACCTCCATTGGTCGAGTACATTGTCTCCTTATTTTGGCTGATCAAACCTGTGAGTAATAAAAGAGAGAGTCAGCATACTCCAGATTTACTTCTTCAATACCTGAAAAGAAGAGGTCCGACATCTGAGGGTGGTGTAAGTTTATTAACAGCTCTAAATTCGCTATACTTTATTAAAATGATTCAAATACCAGGGAACCTAGAGATACAGCTTTCTGTTCTACTGATTATCTCACCTCTCATTGCTTAACCTACTTATGCCAAGAAAGCCCAATCTGAATAGCTGATAATCCTGAAGTTGAGTTGCGAGCAGATGCAGGACGGTTGGAAACTCAGTCTCCTAAATCCAATCCGTAAGCTTTATAAACCTAATCTCATTTTTCTGAGAAGGCTGGGGAAAATTCCCTGTGCCACTGGATTGTGTAATAATAACTTCTATCCTGATACAGGCTCATCTTTTACCTGGTCTGTCATTATAGATAAGAGACAAGCTAACAAAACCTCCTCTGTAACCTCCAGCCTGCACAAAAACTACACTTTTAATTTTTTTTGCTTACTTTGTTTTTTTGTGTTCACCTCTCTCTCTTTGAGTTGAAAATGAGACACTTTACTGTGAATATATACAGTATCTTGCAGTTAAAAGTTTTACCTGGTAAAAACAGACTTTTCTTCTTGCGGGGGGGGGGGGGGGGGATCTCAAGTCCACACAACCAACTCGGATCTTGACTCGTCTTTGGAGAAAAAAAAAAATTGTCCCACACATCGGCAGATATAGGAAGAACAGAAAAGAGGTACCGGGCTCCACCGTATCAACCGAGTAGAAATAATCCCTCTGCGGCTTCCTGGTGAGGTGCTGCTCCAAAGGCGCCAACCCAGCGCCCGGCAAACAGCCAAAATCAAAAACAGGAACACAGAAGAGCGCACTCACATTTTCCAGGTAAAAAAGGTAGTGGTTTTAATCTTCAAACGTGATAGGAATACAAAACATATTCAAGCAGATAAAGTGGGAAATAGCAGAAACAATTAACGCGTTTCGCACGGTACTCCGTGCTTAATCATAAGTCATCGGCAGATATAGGCATTTTCTCTTGGTAATGATGAACAGAAAGAGATGTGTGACAGCGGAGAAGAAGAGGGTTTCTTTAATTGAACTAACCCTGAGATAGGCCTTTCATATGAATAACATTTTTTGCTTCTGTAGACCCTTTAGACAGTACAAGATAGATTGCACACCGGGGAATAGACAAAGTGTCCATATAAGGTCACCAGTATCATTGGCAAGGTTCTTTGAAGGTCCTTAGAACATCAACAAATTGTCCTACACCAAGGGCAATGTTGGAACCTACACCTGAAGCTATATAATGTTCAATGCGTATTCTCCATGTGAGGAAATATTTCTGAGAGGCAGGGTTAGCCACCAACAATATCCATGGTGGACATTTACTGGGGTCTGTGGCAGACCATCTAATGATGCTCTATGAACACTTTGCCTATATTTGACTACAATTCAATAGGCCCAAAAGTATACAGCAAACAGTTTGCTGAAGTTGCCTGAAGCCACTGGTCCATCTGAGAACCCCCTGCTTCTGCAACTACAATTACATCCTGATGTCTGCCATCTTGAGTTGATAATGCAGATTGAAAGCTGTCTATTAACCATTCCCTCAGTTATTCAAAATGGCCTCAGTTCCCGGCATTAGTAAGTGCATTGTTGCAACTCTTGCAAAAAAAAAGCTTTTTAACAATGCATCAATCAGGGCCAAGTCTGTTCTTCTACCAGGAGAAACTCACCAAATTCATCACACTTCATCTCACCTGCACCTCACTTTCAGTGACTAGCTCCCTCTGACTGTTTTTCGCAGGTGTCATTATATTCGCAGGTGTCATTATATTCAAAACATACAAAGAGAGGAGGCCATCTTCAACAAATGGTAAAAAAGTGCCCATAGTGCCTAACCAAATCTGTATAAAAGAATCTGTCTCTACATCAGCCATTTGATTATCACTACGAGCTATTCCTGTATCTAATCTTCCTTAGTTAATGTCTCATCATGACTTCTTAGTTGACAACGCTAATTTAGTTAATAATAAACTCAGTAAATCATGTTTGCGTGAATCTGTTGGCCCTTGAATGATTGTTTTTTTTTATATACTAATCCAAATGATACTCTTTTATTTTCAGAGCAAGGGGACATTCAATTGGCAGCTTATCACACTGCTTATCGTACTGCTTATCACACTGCTTATCGTACTGCTTATCACACTGCTTATCACACTGCTTATCGTACTGCTTATCACACTGCTTATCGTACTGCTTATCACACTGCTTATCGTACTGCTTATCACACTGCTTATCACACTGCTTATCGTACTGCTTATCACACTGGTTATCATACTGCTTATCACACTGCTTATCACACGGCTTCTTAATATATCAATTTATTTAAAAAAAAGAACCCACAAAACTTTCCCCTGAGTGGCAACCTGCCCTAGTTTACAGAAACGTCTGACATTATGATTTACTTTAACATGTAAAGCATGACATTTCCCATGAAAGTTCTGGGAACGTCTGACATAGGACTTAGCTAAATACGATCAATTATAATGAACGAGTTGAGAGTAGGTTTGCAAAGACTGATAAATAATGCTTATACTAGGATTGGTAATATCCGAACCTTTACGGGCCTGGATCAGTCTACCCATAAATAAATGATTGGACACAGACAAGGTTTCCCCTCGAGGAACTTTCCCCTCTATTATTAAATGATCAAACGCCAATCATCCCCTCCATAAATCAAATATTCTACACCAATCAGACCTGTGTTCTTTTGATCACCCCAGTATAAATAAATGATGAGACACACTTTCCTCTCTTCTTCACCAAGACCTCTCAGAAACATTTCTTCACCATCACTGGCCCCTGATGATTACGTTTTCTGGGGAGCACTGTTGGGGTGACTATCTCTAGCTTCACAAAATAAGCCTTTTCCTTTCTAAAGGAAAATATGGTACACGTGTCTTGGCAAACAAGACACTGGTTTTTTATATTTCATATGTTATCACCATATTTACAAACACTTTGTATATTGTTCAGTATCCATACTACTTAGATACTTAGCTTTTTTGAACACTGTTCAGTAGAGGAGGCCTGTCTTTATTCTGAGCTGCATGCGTTCAGTGGACACACCCATCATTATCTTTTGGGTTTTAAATATCCAGTTTACTTTCACACTCACAGTTAAGCTTTTTTGATCCTCTCTGATCTATTATTTTTCCACAAGTCTTGGTGGTCAAGATACTATGTCTATCTCCAATTCCTTGACTTTGTGCTGAATTTCATCACAGAAGCCATTCTTTGTCTACATGTGTTTGATTTTTGTTTTTTTAAAGACTAAGGTCTCAATAAAATTATTTTTATTTTTGTTATATACCTCCTGTGTCCAGGGTGCCTTTGGATTATTTTTTGAATCATTATCCTTTGAGGAACAAAGGTTAAAAAAAAAAATGTTAAGTAAATCTTTTGGAGAGTGCAAACATGGACACATTCCATTCTTCCACAATGGACGACAGTATATAAAAAAAAATGTAAGTCTGATTTTTTTCGTCAGGCAAATTTCATTTTGGCCCAAAGTGCCACTTCTCACTGGGCAGGGGGATCCCAGGAAGTAGTTGGGTGGGGTTCACTACTCATTACCGTACTGACCATTTTTACTAAGGTTCTACCAAAATAACCTACCCACTTTCCAACAATCTTTGACATGTTATTTTTAAAAATAAATTTTTACATAGAATTTTTTTTATTATTATTGGTTGTGATGCAACAGTGGTGCTTTTTAAGCCTAGGACATTTTAGGATCTGAATCTGGGCCTATATCCACATAATATGAACCAGTGTGTTTCATTCTCAAATAGAAATTGAAGAGCATAGTTTCTTTCCGCTCCTTGCCCCCCCATGCGTTTTACACCTTTGACCGCACTTTATTTGGATTGCACCCATAGAGATTTTCTTTTTCTTGCCACACCGATGCGTAGTATGCATGGATTCACGCTTTAGAAGCTATTTTCAATATTGTGCCTTCAGATCAGGTCATCCACAACCAGTTTTCATTCTCAAGGACGCCCTACAGGCACCTATTTCAACTCCCAGGGATCCAGCGCTCACAAAAAGGAAAAACTCACAGAACTGAGCAGATGAATTATTCAGTGCAATGATTCCCGCAGTATACACCTTCCACCTGAGAAATGATGAGAAACCAACAAAGTGAAAGTGGGAAAGGGAATAAAATGAAAGCAGACAGAGAGGAGCCAACAAGAAATGGGCAAGGTGAAGGGAAAAGAAGGGTATTCAAGTAACGGAACACAAAGATACTGAGATAGAACACACCATTTTCCAACCAGTTAAATGAGCAGTTCTACTTATCCTCTTAAATGTTTTACATGTGTTTAACATTTGTAAGATGCCCCTATTTTTACCTGAATATAATTTACAGGTCTCTTGGTGTTTTATATTGGAATAACACTGCGGCCTCTAAATTACCCTTTATTTGCAGTTTAAGAGGTATAAAGTGCTGTTAATGAAAAAAAAGAAAAAAAGAAAAGATCTAGTTCTCGACTTTACACACACTTATCTATAATTTTTTTTACACTGTAGATGGAAACTGCTTCTTTTGGTACACACCAGCGAAGCTCTATGTATTAAGTGGGTATAGAGGCAAAAAAATGATCTTTGTTGACCTGATTTGTCTACCCAGAATCCCTTGCAGTGCAAGTAACACTGCAAGCTTTGGATTTCTGGGGGGGAAGGTAAGTCTTGTCTGGTGTGTGTAGATGTGTGTTTAATAATAATGCCTCTGCTACACCTTTAATTTGCAGTGGTTTTTCCGTTACCTTTAACCCACCATAACCTTTGTTGCGTGTGCTTCTCATACTGCTCCAAGCCTCAAGCAGATAGCCAGTAACCAACCTCATGCTGACGAGTTCCCAGAGTGGTTATCTGGCTTTGCACCTCTCTCCAGGGCTATGTTCAAAGGCTGCCTTATACAGTGGTATTTGCTTCAAGGGCCCCATGCATTAAGCCAATAAAGAGGCAAAAAAAAGTTATTGTTGTTAACCCATTTTGTATATGCCTACCCAGAATCCCTTGCGGTGCTGGTAGTACTGCCAGTTTAGGTTTTCTGTCTGAAAAGTGTGGTGTGTGTATATTTGTGTTTATTAATGCCTCTGCTACCCTCTTGAGGTACAGCACAAATATATTGCTGGGGGAGGGAGGGGAGAGCGAGAATAAAGTAGGTTAGTCACCAACACAAAAAGATTAAATCCATTTACGTAGACTGGAAAGTTTTATTAGTCTGGCCAGCTTTTGTGTTTACACCAATCGGTGTGCTGGAAACTGGGCCATCTGAGAATAGAGAGGCAAACGGGAGGGAAAAAAACCTCATCTTTTCTGCTTTGTACAATCTCTTTCCGTGGCTAAAATTTCAATGTCGATGCTACTCAAAGTGTTCAAACTCCGTCTCTCTCAATCCTTCTATTCTATTCTCCAACTAAAATCTGGAAAACAAATATTGGGAGCGTGTTCAGGGGGTGATCGGCACATATTGGGAAGCCACAATATCTATGCAAAATTGGCCTGATCTGAATGCTTCTGATGTTTTGGTTTCTAAATTGCCCAAATAGCCGAAATCAACAATGAGTAGCGGAATTTTGGTAATGTCGGAAATTCGGCTACCTTGCCCGATCGGAATCCATTTTGGCCCAGTTCCGTCCATGTTGGGAAGAACCTTAAGAGATAAACTTACCTGAAAGAAACTGCCGAATCCTACTGCATGGCTGTACTCTACTGAAGATAACATCAGCATTAAAAAAGAAAGCGCTAAAATAAACTCCAAAAACAGAAAAATACTGTATAAAAACGAAGTACGAAATACGAAACTGGTCACAAGGACAAAGATAATAAAATATAAATTAACATAGAAAAATAGTAATATAAAATACAAAAAAAACCCCAAAAAACGGGGGATAAAGGGATGTAAATACAAACTCTTACCCACTGTTTTTAGTTCACCTGGCCAGGTATATTGCACTAACACAGAAAACACCCCACAGCGATCTGAAGGTATTTAAGGCCACAGATTATACTCTCCCCACAGACCTGGATGAAGTCTCTGATGGCAAGACGTACGGCGTGACCTGGGAGACATGATAGTGGCTGGATCTACAACAGAGCCTGCTTTCCATTGCAAATTTTGGATGACTGTACTGTAATGTTTCTTAAAACTGATAATAAAGGCAGTTATGGGATTAATGAAGGGATTCATGAGATACCTTTTTCTTTAGCTCCAACTCTCCCTGTAGAGATAACCTGGCTGACTCAAATGCCTGAGTGTTGCTGAGGTTTTGCATGTGTTGCACCATTTTGGATACTGACAGTGGACGCTGTGACCATTTGGGATACTGCTGGCCGCCATTTTATTTACACAAATTAGTATAGAAACACTTTTCACTGCAGTTTAAACACAATGTATTGAGAGTGTTGTTTTTCAGGAGCTCTGTGATACACTGAAAATGTTGAGCTCCCAGAAAGAGGGATATTAGAGGAGGCAAGAGGGACACTAGGACTATCCTTCCAAAATGAAGACACTTGGGAAGTATGGATTTATTAGACAGGAAGAAGAGAGGCAAAAGTAATAGCCCTACTGCTCCTTTAATGCTTATGTTAAGATACACTGGCCACAAAAGTAACAGAGTTAAAGGGGCAGTCTAGTCCCCAAACTCACTTTGGTGCAAGATGAAGATTAGGGCTTGTCTAGTGCACAGGTTTTTTTTTCCAGTGTGATTTGATGCAGGCATTTGGCATAAATCACATTTTTAATATTTGGCTCAAACCCTCCTCAGTGATTACTCTGCCTGTTTACTACAGGTGCGGCAGCACTGATTATATAGACACTGAGGATATGAAGTTTTGTTTCATTTAGTCACTTCCTGTGCTGCTGGAATTGAATACATTATGTGGACTCTAAGTGACCTTGCTCTTGTACACAGTAGGATCTCTTAACAGTGCAACACTTGTCTGATGACATCCCTATGGAGACAGAAAATTCTGTTCATTTAAATGAAATTATTCTCATTGGTTTCTGCAGCAAAAAAATAAAATAAAAAAGGAAAATACTTTTACTCAGCTAGTGTGGGCAGCCATGTTTTTTTTGAAAACTGCTGTCATTTCACAATTTCATCTAGCTGTAAGTAAGTATTTTATATTTTAAGCAATGCAAAATGTAAGCATTTTAAAGTACTTTGAAATCACATAAATATGCATTAATATTTGAAAAATGTATTTTGGGCACCAAACAGTCACTTTAAGTTGTGCGTAGAATACTCATTGATGTGGGAGGGTGCCTGAGCTCCGCCACTCATGGGTTAATACTCCCAGGCTCGGAGTGCAGAGGAACAGATCGCTATTGTGCCGCTGACAGTGCTTGCCTGATGCTGCAAGCCGGTCTATTTGTTTGGCTGAACAAATCTGTGACCACAGGGAATACATTCAGGCACATTTACTGACATTGCCACTATGTTACAGTAGGAAAACTGAGGATCAACTTATCACGCCGTGCAGATGGTTTAAAAAAAAAAAAGAAAACATGGACTAATAGTTTCTTTTATATGACTTACTTAAACTAGTAGATTTATTTTTGGTTCTCTAACATGATGATCTGCAATAGTAATTGATGGAAACCTTAACAAAAAAAAAATATATATATATATATTTAAAAAGGCATATCTATATGTTTAAGTTAATATATATATATATATATATATATATATATATATATATATATAAATATATAAACTTAAACAAAGCCCAGTATGAAGCCTGTTCCCAATATCTGCCAAGATATTCTAGGCTTACATTTACTTAATTACTTAATTAATTAATGTTTTATTTGTCTGCTAAAATAAATAACCATGTGCCTTGTAAGATAATACATATCTCACTATTAATCTCTTTAAGTTTGTAATATCACAAGCTATAAAGAGATAAGCTGAGTTTTGTTACATAAATATTTTTAGGAATTTAATAAGACAGTGTCAGTTAAGGCAGGCGCTCATCAAAAAAAGGCAGATAGAAATCAAGAAGATAAGACAAGCTAAAAATTATTGCGAATTTAGCAACTAAGTCATATCCAACAGTAGAGAACCAGAAAAAAAACACATATTTATTTATTTTAAAATTTGTATACTAAATCTCAATTTAATTGATTCTATAAGCCTAGCAAATCTGTTTAGGGCCATCTCAATTGATGATTATAATTTTTAAAAATTAATTACAATTGTTAGAAAAAATAAAAACTTTTATTATACTAACAATAAAAAAAAGCTACAGACCACAAAAAATATTTAGAGAATTTGGGAGCCAAAATGAGATAATCAGATATATATTTTTATTTTAGTGTTTATTAGAAGTGGAGCATCTACGGAATAATACTCCGTGGAGTTAGAATTCAGGTTCCTATTTCTAAGTCAAAGATTTTAGTTTTTTGCTCTAATACTATTCACTAGTTAGTTTATGTCGTTTTCCCCATCCCCAGATTTTTATGCAAAAAGCAGGCATGATAAGGAAACTATTTATACCGCATTAACTTTATTTGTAATTATTTATTGTGATTTTCTCTCCTCTGCCAGTGACCCAGTTGTAATCATTTGGTTTTACATAAAAAAAAGACGAAGTAAAAAAAAAAAAAAAGAAAAAAAAATCCAAAACTGTTAATTGCTTTATAAATATGCAATTTCTAATGTTCACCAATGTGGAATGATTATGGATCTAATTTACTCTATGGGTAAATGAGAAGAAAATAAAATATTCATTGTGTAATTTCACACTAGGCAGGTACAAAGGGAAGGACTGTTAACATTTCTGTATTAATAATCAAAGGGATCGGCATGCAACATTTACAAAGGTAGCGAGCGAGTGTGACTAGGAACTGGAGAAACTTTAATGAGTAGAAGAAATCAAAGTGGAAAAGTAAACAAGGAAGACATCCGGGTAAATATCCAAAAGACAAAACGACACAAAAGACAAATTCCAAAGCAGAGCATAACCACTAAATGCATAACATATAAAAATGGGAACCAATAGTTATGATCTTGGAGCGATACATTCTCATTCTCTAATAGGACCAAACAAGGAAGTGAGAAGTGAAGAAACTACCCAAGGGAAATTATGGGGCCAAATGAGATTGGCAGCGCTATCTGGTGATGTAACCAATTATGGTCCAATAACTTGTCTAAAGCAGTAGAACAAAGTAAAAACATAGGATATGTCTAAACTCATCACAACTGGTAGAATCTATTTAGCAGTTTTTTTTTCATTAGCTTTTGTAGATGTGTTATAGATTTTTCCAGTAGTTCTTTTTTTCTTTTCCATTTTTTCATCATATTTTAATTTTGTTTTCTAGTAAATTCTATGAAATGATTAAAATAAGTATCTAAAGAACGCCCTTATTTTCCTGAAAAAACAAACAAACAACATATACACATTTGTGTGGTGCACATAAAAAAAAGGACAATTGCAGCTAGACACAAACACCGCAGAGGTGTTAAAACAGTCATTGTTACAAAGGATATCACATTTCCAAAACAGTAAGGACATGAACGGGTTAAGGACTCATGACTACCCTGGCGCCTAAACCTAAACAAGGTGTGTGGCCAAATGTAAACATCTTATATTAAATTCTGCTTTATAAATGGGGCATTAAAAGAAAGCCATAAGCTTCACATATATATTGTTTGTATCAGTGTGTTAAATATAGTTAAACGCACACATAACAAAAAAATCCACTGAAAGCTCTCAGATTGCCAATGCCCATGTTGGTATTTTATGTCTACATGTCAAATAAGCGCTTGCAAAACCCCTAATTTACAGTCTTTAGGAGGTGGCTTTTGTTGACAATATTTAAATAAACGATGACGATAATAATACATCTGGGAACAAGCATGGAAGAACGGACGCACAAACAAATTACTTTATCTGACACCAGCCGCCAGCGAAAACTTTATATGGATTATTTTAACCTTGGCGTGTGAGAACGCCACAGAGAAAAATTCCGTGACCTGGCTGACCTGCGATCCACTCCATTGTCAACTTGAAGATGGCTTTCTGGTCATGTTAGTCAATCTGTGACATCAGGTCACGAATGCATCATGTCTTGATGCACCGGGCTCCAAAATAAGTTTGTCACTGCTAACCGTCAATAATACTACTACTTGGCTTGGATATCAAATGCCTGTTCCTTATAATTCCGATGACTTGTCCAGCTTTCATCCCTCAAGAACATCTGTCTATAGTTCAAGCCCCTTCAGTTTATTTTCTTCAGACAATAATTTTGTTGTGTTTAATTATTTCGTTAAACTACTGATGGCTGGGTATTTTCAAAGCGTGGGGTTGAAAGCCAAGTAGGCCATTTCAGAAACATCCTTGAACTTTTCATTGTAATTAGATGAGGTGCTTCACCGTTTCCTTTAGCAGTATGTGTTGTTAAGTTAAAAAATAAATCCGTTCATTTGGGAAATTAACAGCAGACTCCAAAATGTGATGGGTTGGTAGATTTTAACACTAGCTTTCCTAATATGTAGATGACCTTGTTATAGATGTCATATGAACAGTTCTTAAATCAAAATCCCTGTAATTTTCTATATTGTCCATTGGCATTTTGTACAGATGTTCACGGTACAACCATATTTAACTTCATTATATTATATATGTACTGTACGCTTCCGTAGACTTTAGGAGTCAGACAAACAAACTCAGGAGCCAGCCTGATAATTCTTAGGGGAAATAGAATTAGGAGCCAGCAGTAGAGGTTTCAGGGACCATGTTTTGAGTGGTATATTAAATGCTAATACAAAGTAAAATACCATTTCAATTACACACACACACACACACATATATAAACATCTCACAGAGATAAATGATTTGAAAATTACCTATTAAAAATAATGATTTAAACAAATAATGTAATTAATAGATGTCAAAAAAATGTAAATAATAGATATTAATACGATTACTACTAATAATAATAATATAATTATTGTTATTCAAGTTGATTTATGTGAATCAAATTACCATAATTTTCTATTATTATGCATATTATTTTTATTATTATTATTATTCTAATAATAATAATGGCATTAATAACATGGTTATTTGCAATAAATATTGCTCCTCTGGTTTTTATTTCTAAATTTATTTATTGTTTTTTTTTTTTTGCTGTGCTATAACATTGTCACTAACCAAATTCCCCCAAGCATTCTCTTGTTCGGATGCAATCCGATAGTATCAGTTAACAATGCAGGATAGAATAGCAGGATCTTCTCCCCAGAGTTGTAGAGGTAATCGTCTAAGCTTGTTGTTCCACTTACTCTTTCAGAAAGTGATGACTTCATAAACTTATATATATAGCGTAAAATAAATACCTCCCCCCTCCCCCCCCCCCATCTCACTAAAGCTAAGCTATTTATCAACCCCGAGGATACTGTCAGAAGAAAATAGGGAAAAGTCAAACGAAAATAATGCTCTTGATATATCGACTGATGACACAAGCAGATGTAAAAGACAACTTTGGAATACAAAGAAATATTGCGGAAGGTCATGGAGTCGTGACCTCTGAAGTGCAGACAGAAGTCATGGGTCAAAAGCCAGGGATATTTAACCCTTGGAATGCTGGCACCATAGTGCAGAGAGATAACACAGAGAACAAAAAGCAAACAAACAATGGGATTTCTTTCCTTGTTTTTTTTTTATTATAACCCTGTGTTAAATTTTTTTTTTTTTCTCTAATACGTTATAGCATATAAAACGGCACAGGATACGAGTATGGAAAGTGGGCATGCATGGGTTCACTTAAAATAGCTGGATACCAGTTGCTTTTATTTGGTTGAAGAGACTGTCCAATTTAACAAAGGGGGCCGCGTCATCGGAGATTCGTGCACGCGCGTGTTGGGCCCATTGTTGGGCGGTAAATCATTTTTCTTATTTACAGTAATGGTGAACAATAGCTTGTCAGCCATAAGAAAATTTGGCCTTTTGAGCGGAAGTGCAAAAAGAAGTTTATATTATCATCATTAAAACAAATTTATAGGATTAATGAGAGTATGGGCAGCAAGTCAGGTGGTCCGCGCCTTGTTGTTGACTTTGGATACCCCTTGCGCTAATGTAAGTTAAAATAAAGTCCCTAAAAAGAGCTAATGTAAAACTGCTATTTTACAAAGTGTAAGGGGGAACAATACATAACCCAACAGATCTGCGTGTTCTCATGGGCCATCAAGACACTACCCTTCTTTTAATGTTTTCAGAATGTTGAGAGAAGATGGTACCTCTCTCTCTCTCTCTATCTCTCTCTCTCTCTCTCTCTATCTCTCTCGCTCTCTCCCTCTCTCTCCCTCTCTCTCTCTCTCTCTCTCTCTCTGTCTCTCTCTCTCTCTCTCTCTCTCTGTCTCTATCTCTCTCTCTCTCTCTGTCTCTCTCTCTCTCTCTCTCTCTCTCTCTCTCTCTCTCTCTGTCTCTCTCTCTCTCTCTCTGTCTCTATCTCTCTCTCTCTCTCTCTCTCTCTCTCTCTCTCTTTCTCTCTCTCTCTCTCTCTCTCTGTCTCTCTCTCTCTCTCTCTCTGTCTCTCTCTCTCTCCATCGCTCTCTGTCTCTCTCTCTCTCTCTCTCTCTCTCTCGCTCTCTCTCTCTCTCTGTCTCCCTCTCTGTCTCTCTCTCTCTCTCTCTCTGTCTCCCTCTCTGTCTCTCTCTCTCTCTCTCTCTGTCTCCCTCTCTGTCTCTCTCTCTCTCTCTCTCTCTCTCTCTCTCTCTCTCTCTCTCTTTTTTTTTTTCTTTCCCAAAACGTTTTGTTGACTCCTGAGGTCATATAAAAACCAATTGCAAGGCAATTTAAAACACAGCATGGCAGGGTACAGGAGAATTCAGAGAGCCTGCAAGATAATGATTGCAATAGGGCAGCGGAGAACCTTGGAATAAATAGACAGGTCTGAATGGCTGGAGTTTTTTAAACCAGATTTATTAATTTCATGGTACTTTTAAGAGTTTAATTCACGAACTGCCGTTTCCCTTTACAGGGACAGTCTTTTTTTTTTTGTCCTCTCCTTCTCACGCTGTGGGTGCCCCCTAAGTTGCCAAAGACCGTGAGAGATTTCTAACCAACAATATTATATTAGCGAACTGGGGTTTGGAAAAGCACATTAACCTCGGTGACGCTGGAGGATATATTTAATGACACAATTTACACTAGAAAGCTGATCGGACAAGGGCAAGGCTGTTTTAAAAGGCCTGTCCCTGTAAAGCAGGAAATAGAACAGCA
Source organism: Pelodytes ibericus (assembly GCA_036172795.1). Classification (NCBI taxonomy): domain Eukaryota; kingdom Metazoa; phylum Chordata; class Amphibia; order Anura; family Pelodytidae; genus Pelodytes; species Pelodytes ibericus. The sequence goes on along the minus strand of CM069863.1, from coordinate 9,505,921 downwards.
GCGGACCCCTGTGGATAGCACTGTGCCAGTAATATGTTACTGAATATGTAGTAGATTAATGGAATTGCCCACCGGTAGATGTAGTAGAGGAAAATACAGCTAAAAAGTAAAAAACTAAAACAAAACCATGAAAACACCTGTAATCTTTACCTCTAAAATCTGGGTTCCTGTAAACTACTAACCTTTGCTTTCATAATATCCTCACACATGCACAAAGCATTCTGTTACAAAGTTTCATCTGAAAATCACCCAACATGTCTTATCTTACACATTTCAGACTTATTAAAGGGACACTTCAGACATCCAACCGTTTTGATGCATCTGGCAGTGATTCGCCTGCATTATCGGAATGGTTAGAAATCCCTTTTAACATATTCTGTTCAAGCCCTCTGATGGTATCTCCTACCCATTCTTAAACCACACCCAACATGTCTTTTTCATTTATTTGGATTTTTCTTCAGGAACCAGGACCTCCTGAGTTATCCCTTAAAAACATCATCAAATGAGTAGCAACAGTCCTGCCGCTGGATCTGGAAGCCCCGGTGAAATTATTTTCTATGTAAAACTACAAGAGAATGGTTTAAAGTAAAAACATGTGCATTTGACATATAGAAAATAAGGTAGGTAGAATGACCCCTTATAAATGCACCCCCATTTCCTATAAGACATCGGAGGTTTGTTTTGTGTAATAGAGGAGTGTACTTGTACTGAGAGCTGCTCGATTTTTATTCCAGTTTTGAACTTTGTATTTAACATTCATCTGGTCTATTTGCTCAGTGTCAGAAACCGCACTTTGATTTTTATTGTACGATTATATTATGCACCTGTGCTTCTTTGTGAATTTAAACATGATCGGCGCGGCTTGCCCTGATGTGCATTCCACCTCTCGTTAACTGCTGTCTACCTGCTAAGTGGAACATTTTAATAGCTGTTTTCTAAAAGTCGAATTAACTGCAGCGATTTATGTACTTTAGTTTAAAAAAAAAAAGAGATAAATGTAGTATTTTGAACTGAGAATTCATGCTGTACTACGATCTGAAAAGTCTGCTGCAAATTCTACTTGTTTCAAAAGTACTAAACCTGTGGATTTTCCAAAAAAATGACTGGGTTACAAATCTTACCCCCCTCAGCCAATTAAGTGCTAAACTCATCCCTCAACGATCAGTAAACCCATTGTACTGTGGTATAGCCTAAGACGTACTCAGTGCAGCACTTCCCTGCATTGCCCCTGTACAGTCACACCTCCTCCATGTTTGGGGGTGCAACTGGGTGCAAGGAAATGTTTCTTGGGGATGGGGATCCTCATTGCTTTACCTGATCGCACCACTACCAGCTGGCACATTCGGCTGTCCGCCCCTTGTCTCCAGTTAGCACCCTTCTTCGCCACAGCAAACCAGAAGTTTGGCTCCGACCCACACACCGCCATCATTTTTTTGAAGTATGCATTATTCAGAGGCACACATGGGTATAGCGCCCACACTGCCCACTATCCCTGTATATGCTATTGTCATACAAACCCCCTTGTTACACACAAGCAGACAAACTATGCTGTCCCTGTCTACCATTAACTGCCGGTGTAATATTGGTTGAAGCCCAGCCAGGAAAGAGTTAACACTGGTCTGCATTGAGCTGGGAGCTTTCAATCAGGCAAGCTGATTGCACCTGGGCTGGAAAGCTGATTGGTGCTGTGATAGGGAGCTGCACAGCTTGCGGAGTACTTTACACATGGTAAAAGACAGCAACCTGCAAGAGCATTGTTGAAGGCTATAGTCATGTGTTGTCTCAAGGGATATAGCAGAATCTGTACTAGTGCAATGAAAACTGGGCCACTTCTTATATTCTTGGGGGCTCGGGGGGCAACACTTTACCATTTTGTTTAACGCCCACATGTTGTCTGGGTCAAATCGTTTAATGTGTCCTTCGTATTCAAGATTCGCTAGAGTCAAAATGCGCAAACAACTGGCGAACTCTGGTGACCGATCGAGAGCATCCCAAGATTTTTTGGACTTCTCAGAAAAAAATGGTCCAAGTTTAATTAATTAAAAGAAATCGGCAGTATAACATCTTTGCGATGAGCATTTCAGGGGCGACCAGGTATCACTTTATAGACCATAAAGATAGTAATATAAGATGTTCTCAGCCAAATTGCATGTAAACATATAGGTTTTCCCTTCTTTATTAAACCTTGCCATCATGGATTGTCCTAAAACCTCTCTGCTTAACTGTGAGAAAATAGAACTACAGTAGCTTAGTGTGCCACTGGCCTTTTTTTCGCTAGTGGGATTTTTACATCAATGTTTGGGTGCAGAGTGATGCAAGCTCATCTGTTTCACCCTCCGTGTTAGAAAGAGTTCCTAGAGCTATGTTGTATGGTGGCTGTAGACCCCTTTTTCCTCTGCCACAAATTGTGGGGATGACATGGCTTATTTGGAAGGGTGTGTGGAAAATTCACGGATGCGGATTTGTGTTTCCGTAGCTTCTGCTGCTGACGACTGATTAGTCAAGATTTATGTTGCGCGAGAAAAAAAATAAATTGTCAGACGTCCGACTAACGTCTTCCAAATGACCTTCAGCACGAGAAGGTCTCCGAAAGGCCGCTGACAACTTTGTGATCCCTGTTTAATGTGGCAGATGCAATTCCTTGACATGATAATTTATAGCTGTGTCTTAGGAGAGCCCACTGATTGCTCAATTTATTGGAAAGTAGTGGAGTTGACATAAAAATAAGGCCATAAACAGGCACATCTTGTCACCGTGGGGGTCAGGAAGGGCAAAGGTCAGCGGAACGGATGCAATATGATGCCACTGTTATTCCTGGAACAAAGTATATGGGTAATGTCATTTCATGACCTCCTGAGCAAGATTACATCCCTTCCCTGACAGCATGTTATTTGTGAGTGAACGCTCTGCAGATAAACAACTTGAGCTATTCATTTGGAACACCCAGATTGGGCATGCGGCTCTCCCATGTTAACACATAGTAACATAGATATTGGACAATCATCCCTGTAACTAACATGAACACACATCACATCGAGAATTTGCAGAACGCTCTGGAACAATGCAATAAATTAGAGTTGAAGGGAAGGAATTTGATTAAAATCATCCCTACTATTGTTTTTTTTTTGTTTTTTGTTCGTTTGTTGTTGAATTCATCACTGTCACCAGCTGTGTGACAAAAGCATCACCAAAAGAATAAGTTACATTTTGTATATGTTTATTTGACTCCATGGTTTGGCTCCATACCCATCAGCAGTGGGTGAAGAGGAGATCTTCCAAACCTACTTCCTTTTAAGGCAATGTAGCAGTGTTCATTGTGATGGCAAATTTCGATTTAGTCTTTGTCTTTTGACTAAAATGTAAGTTTAGTTTAGTCATATGTTAGTCATCTGAATGGTTTTTGTTGATTAAATCTCCAGCAGTGAGGGAGCTAACAAGTCTGAGAAGGCTACCATTAATATCAGGCAGCTAGCAAACCAAGCCTTTCCTTTCTCGAATCCCGGAGAGTAGGATTCAAGAAAGTAGTACACTTGTTTTAACGCACATGTCTAGGAAACATTGCTGGTTCAGTGACCTGCGTGTTCCTTTATGATTCCTAAGGTCAGGACGGAAAGTGGGCATTGCCACCCCTGAGAGTAAGGAGTGGACATGGCCAGGCATACTCCTCCTGCTTGAAGAAGAGGTTCAAGTTCATTGTAGGACAATGCGCCAGATGAAATTGTGAACCAAATTCTATACTTAACTGCAGGTTAAGAATGGCATATTCTTAATTCTTCTTTTGGTGATTGTATCAGTTTGCAAAGCCAAATCAAATACAATGGAGGTTACATATAAAAGTGATGGACGTTCTATTGGATTCGGTGGTGACAGGACCCCTTTCCGAACCCTATCCCACGACTGACCTTTATCCATAACCCCCATTATATTTTCGGAAAGAATAACTGATGAAAAGGTGGCAGTGGTGGTGTAATATTTTCATACCGTATCTACTTCTCATCAAAGTGAAGATACTGGTGTTTTTTTTTTTTGGCAAGGTTTCTGATCTAACACACAGCTCAGTAAATCGTTTATACATTTTTTTCCCAAACAGTAGAAAAGCAAAGCCATAACAGTGGCCGGCTCAGTTTTGTCTGAGCTGATAAATAGATTTATACTCGAGCGATGATGTTGGCATTACTTTGGGGTATTCTCATTGCTGGCCAAGCATTCATCTTTCTCACACCTCCTCAGCAGTTTCAAAATCTCTCCTTCCCTGTCTCCTCTCATTCAACGGAAAAACAGCAGCCTTAGCAAAGAGAAAAACTCCCACTATTTATTCTCGAAATTGGGGGTTTATATGACAATTCTATCATATTTTTCAGTATGAGTCTAACTCAGGGCAGTTCAGTTCTAACCCTCTACATTGGTTATTAAAATCCATTGAGCCTTAGCCAGCCAATGAAGCTGTAACTCTACAGTATCAGGGCTGCAATAGGATAGGCCTGCTCTTTTGGGTTAAAAAACTGATTGTTAAATGGCAAATTTGAGTGTCTCGCTTTTATCACTACCAAAGAGTCATAAAAAAAACAATAAGGCATAGTTGCCGACATTGGCCATGTTTCCAGGGATACACATTTGTTCCACATGCTGCAGAAAGATCATGCAAGGTGCAGCCTGGCAGTATGTAGGATGGATATATACTCACAGGCACAATACAATTAATTAATCAAGGTGGAGATTTCATAGGACCTATCAGGATTAATTAATTGGATTGTGTCTATGCGTATATCCATCCTACATACTGCCGGGCTGCACTTTGCATGCTCTTTCTGCAGCATGTGGAACAAATATGTGTCCCTGGAAACATGGCCGATGTTGGCAACTATGATAAGGCTGTCTGTACATATATGGAATACCTGCAGCTTCATAGGGTCTACAAAATATGCACCGATCTGTTCCAAAATGGGGATCCCCGACATGCTGCTACACCTTCAATTTGCGTCGATTCAGAAAGTGAATCAGAGGCCTTCGTGACTATTTTCACCATAGGTTTAACACTACACAATATACGATGATCAGCCCTGAATATAATTTGAATTTGGGGATTGTTGCTGTACTTTGGAAGTTTAAATTTTCCTATTCTGAATAGGAAAATTTAAATTAAAAATTTAAAAATAAATACCCCCCCCCCCCTACCATACTTTTACTGGCCCCATAAATGAAAAAAAAAAAAAAACCCTGCCCCCAAAGAATTCGGTGGTGCTGAATAAATTGTACTGATTTTTAGGGTCACATCGTGGCATATTATTTAGCTAGAAATTTGTCTTCTGATATGTCCCCGATGAACCCCGAAACTTTCCGAACTTGGGGCCAATCATTTCGGCCCCGAAGTGCGCCATATATTGATTAGACCCCTTTAGAAAGATAAGAGTTGTGTTAAAAACAAAACCTGCTTGATTGCTCACGATGTTCGCCCCTGGGTAAGAAATAATCTAGAGTACGTGCGGTAGATGTGACTACACATGAAAGCTGGACATGATTGGCTGTGGCATAATAACAATCATTATAATAAGTGATATGTAGCAATTTTCTTCTACTCAAAGAGCTTCACAATTCCACATGAAAGAAAGGCTTAAACTCACACAGGCCAGACTTATTAAAGGGAATCGATCATACACGTGTAATTGAATTATCTTTTAAGTTTTCATACAGACATAGTGTAGTGTGCCGTGGGATTCTGAGTCGTATAAGTGGCAATTTGAATAAAATCCAAATTGCATGTTTAGAATGAACATTAAGGGTGCTACAATCACAGCTTTCCTCAAGCAATTTTTTATCTACACTGTTGTTATTATTAATATTTTTATTAAGGCAGCTCAAAGTATCTGGGGGAAAGAACCTTTATTGTCAAAACTGTCTTATTCTGTTGTCTTTGGCTGTGATATAATTAGATGTTTAGGTCCAGTGCAGCCAGGGATGTTTTGCATCATATTAACATGTATGTGTTTTATGTTCAAATATTTTACATTTTTGGGATTTGTAAATTGCATTGAGGTCAGACACTGGACAGGCTGCAAATGATTGGTCTCATCCTGGAAATGTCCAAGCAAGAAAAGAAAAGGGACGGTGCCAGCCTTGAAAGTAGAATGTGCTGCTCAGTCTTTTAGAGAGGATTTCTCAGTTCCCTTACTAGCTTCCTCATTCATTCATTTATTGAATCTCGCTACAGGAGTGTGCGTATAAGACATGCAGCTTGCTGTATCCTATACATAGGTGTCCTTACCCCCCCCCCCCCCTCCATGGAAATCCCAACAGGACCACTGGAGCAGCAGCAAGGGAGTGGGAAGCAGTAGACTTTTTAGGGTAGGTTAACTAGAAATAGAGAGGGAAAAAAACCTTTGATTTAATTCTATATATCAAAGGTTAGTCTTTGCAGGTTGGTCTGCAATTTACCTCTCCATATGTTGCTATTCAAATACATTGTGTCCCTATCTGGGCATAGATACAGCTAGCATGCTGCTGCTACAGACACAGGGTAGTTTATTCAAACATGTATTACAACTAGGGTTAGTAAATGTTCATCTCAACGCACTTCATTTCACATCAACTCAAGTGCAACTCACCTGTTAGTGTATTGCTCTCCATATGATGCTATATGAATTGGACTTATTTATTTACAAAATAAAACAAAACAAAAAAGACAGATTTAAGACACACACCATTGCTTTTCTACACAAAACTCCAGATTGGGGCCAGACTCCTGTGGTCTGAGAAATATCCCATAAGCATCCACTGATCTGGAATTCATTAATTCGCTTTGCAATGGGATGATGTCTAAAAAGTCTGGCACACAAAGGTCTCTAGCAGTTAAAAAAAACCAAACTGCAATCTCAAATTCTTTCCCTCCTTTTATTTGCCATCCTGAAATTGTTCGGCACAGGTTTTACAACACTTTTCAGGTGGTATAAAGCCTTCGGTACCACTGAGAAGTGAGGAAAGTGAGCACAGTGCGCAATCTCCGAAATAATTTGCTGGCATTATATATTGGCACATACGATGTTAGCACCATTTCGGACACCCGTGGCATAAGACTGAGATGTGATGTCACAGCATAAAAAGAATAATTTGTTACACAGTGATGAGGAAAGTCAAGACACTTTATGCAGCGTAAAACTCTTTCACCCAAAAAAAGCACCTCTACATCATCTCTTTCAGCGCACCCAATGCTCTTTCACTTTGCTTCCAACCAGCCCATCTGTGTCCACTCGAACACGGAAATGCTGACGTCAGCCATGTCTACAGAGTGCAAATCGATTTCCTTCCAAATCAAGTCCTTATCAACAAAAATACTTTACTATTGCCTTGTGCATCAAGGATGACATCTCCAAGTCCTCTCATTCAGCCCTTCAATGTGCCCTTTTCATCGCTTGTCTGTTCTCTTTTTACATCTGCAGTGAACATTTTGCCAATTTCTGCAACATGTTGATGAAACCTTCTGCCCTGTCCTGTCAGACTCATAGAAACTCGTAGAGACATAGAATGTGTCAACAGATAGGATCCTTGGCTTGAACCTCTCTTCAGGATAGCCTTATGCTCATCCCATCCCACTTGGGAAAGGACAGTGGCAGAGCTTGTCGTTAACCACACCCTGCTTTCTCTTATCTCCACCCACTTTTACTTATGTGCTTATATCAATCCTGTTTGGAGACATGTCACAACAATTTTTATTACATCCTACGCACATACAATGTTTTTTTTGCTTCATTTGACATAGGTTTTGTCCTCTTCCCATAATATGGTCATGGTAAGCCTAGTTTTTCTGAGCACTTAACAGGACAACCAATGGAAAAGTTCCTGCTGATTGCACTATTTTTAAAACCTTCCTGCTGATTCACCTATAGAATACAGATCATCACACTCACCATGCAAACAATGGCATGTTCCTGCTCAGTGTTCCTGCTGACAGTTCTAGTTTAAGAATGTTCCTGGTGACAGTTATAGTTTTAGAATGTTCCTGGTGACAGTTCCAGTTTAAGAATGTTCCTGCTGACAGTTATAGTTTTAGAATGTTCCTGGTGACAGTTCCAGTTTAAGAATAGTCCTGGTGACAGTTCTAGTTTTTAGAATGTTCCTGGTGACAGTTCTAGTTTTCGAATGTTCCCTGTGACAGTTCTAGTTTTAGAATGTTCCTGCTCACTTTTCCACCTGCAGAATCTTACTGAACAATCACAAAGGAAACCAATGGAATGTTCCTGCTCACTGTTAAACCTTTGGCATCTTCCTGAACAATCACAAAGCAAACCAATGGAATGTTCCTGCTCACTGTTCCACCTCCAGAATCTTATTGAACAATCACAGGGGAAACCAATGGAATGTTCCTGCTCACTGTTCCACATACAGAATCTTATTGAACAATCACAGGGGAAACCAATGGAATGTTCCTGCTCACTGTTCCACATACAGAATCTTATTGAACAATCGCAGTGGAAACCAATGGAATGTTCCTGCTTACTGATCCACCTTTATTTGTTGCTGCTGACAGTTCAAGCTTTAAAATCTAGTTTTATTGCACACTTTCCATGGGACCAGTGTAACGTGTCTGTTCATTGTTCCTCATTTAGAATTTTGTTTTATTGATAAGCCATCATGCCGCCCAATGAACTGTCCCTGCTGACTGTCCCACATTTAAAAAGTGGATCTCTTTATATATAGCTCCCTGTGACGTTTACCTCGGCTACCTTTCTTTTTCTTCGTCTATTTTTACCCACAAGACTGATGTGGAGGCTAAAAGATTTCCGTGCTACTCAGCAGTGAAAGGGTTAAATCAAATTTACATATTGCTCCACCAACTCAGACATTGGGTTATGTGTTCAGCTAACTGGATCCACCCATAACTACCTTCGACATAAAAAGCAATTACAGCCGATGTCAGTCTCACCACTTAGCTGCAGCCTTTCAAAATCATATTCCTTGAGGGGCCGATCTGTTTGTAATAGCACATCACATTTTTTTGCAAGCAACACAATTACACGTCTGATACGAAGACCCAAATGGAAGAGACAAAGAGTCAAAGATGCACAAAGAGATATAGAATGCAAATTGCACATTTCCTCATCCAACTGACATCAGTTTCCTGCAGCGAGGTTTTAAGATCCTTTTGAGTAAGACAAGATGAATATATTTATCACAGGCGCTTATTTCACACACTGGGAGGATGCTCGCATGAAATTGCCACTGGGTTGATCAGATAATAAGAAGCTAATGTAGATTAAAGATTGCATGCTAGATTGTGCAAAGATCTAGTATCCGTCAGCCTGTAGAGAGCTGCTGGTGGCCTCAGGAGGCATGAGTGTCTACTCAGTAAGGAGTGAATTGTAGGGAACTGAGACAGGAACTTAAGGTCAAAGTTGTTGAGTTGGAAAAAGTCTCTGATTCCGCTGAATTGGAGAATTTATTCAACTCGGCTACATTGGCCTAAACTTTGACATTTCCATCTCAATTCCTTGCAACTCTCTCTTTATTGAGTAGATCCCATCTACTTTTACATAGAAAGTGGTAACTTGCTTTTAAAGGGAGACTAACCCTTCCAGGGCCACTTGTAATCCAACAGAAGGCCACTTCTGTTCAATTAAAATAGTTTTCGAGCGATGTTGCGGTGGAGCACATTTTAGAAGATATTCTGGCTTACCAGGTTATGATTAAACATAGTTGAATGCAAAACACATTGTCTGTCCCCAAACTGCACAAGTTGCTGCAGTTTTTTTTTTTTTTTCACAAAAAAGCACCGTAACACGTTTATGAATTTTGGAATGCTGATGTTGTTTTTAGGCTTCCACACTGCCATGTTCCAGAGTTGTTGCTCGGTGACCTGGTAGCATTGATGGGTGTTCACTCCCAGAGTATTGGTTGTTTGTGATGTAAACTGATGAGCACACACCAATGATGTAGGGGACCGGTCACTGGATCACTTTTAGAGCAAATTTCTGCCCCTCACCAGCCTTTTTCTTCATAAAAAAATAATTTTAATCCCTCTTCTACTCATGCAGAATCCATCCCAATCATTCTCTAAGATCCCTTACCTTTCTCCATCCAGTTTTATAGTGTTTTATACAACTCCCTCCAGTGAGGGAAAAAAGTGTCTGATCCCCTGCTGATTTTGAACGTTTGCCCACTGACAAAGAAATGATCAGTCTATAATTTTAATGGTAACTGTATTTTAACAGTGAGAGACCGAACAACAACAAAAAACGCATTTCAAAAAAGTTATAATTTGCAAGTCAGTAAGTGAAATAAGTATTTGACCCCATTAACTTAGTACTTAGTACTTAGTACAAGGGTGGAAAAACCCTTGTTGGAAATCACAGAGGTCAGACGTTTCTTGTCGTTGGCCACCAGGTTTGCACACATCTCAGGAGGAATTTTGTCCCACTCGTCTTTGCAGATCCTCTCCAAGTTATTAAGTTTTCAAGACTGACATTTGGCACCTCGAACCTTTAGATCCCTCTATAGATTTTCTATTGGGATAAAGGTCTGGAGACTGGCTAGGCCACCCCAGGACCTTAATGTGCTTCTTCTTGAGCCACTCCTTTTTTGCCTTGGCTGTGTGTTTTGGGTCATTGTCATGCTGGAATACCCAGCCACGACCCATTTTAAATGCCCTGGCTGAGGGAAGGAGGTTCTCACCCAAGATTAGACGATACATGGCCCCATCCATCATCCCTTTAATGACTAAGTTGTCCTGTCCCCTTAGCACAAAAACACCCCCAAAGCATAAGGTTTCCATCTCCATGTTTGACGGTGGTGGATGGTGTTCTTGGGGTCATAGGCAGCATTCCTCCTCCTCCAAACACGGCGGAGTTGAGTTGATGCCAAAGAGCTTGATTTTGGTCTCATCTGACCACAACACTTTCACCTAGTTTCTCCTCTGAATCATTCAGATGATCATTGTCAAACTTCAGACAGGCCTGTACATGTGCTTTCTTGTGCAGAGGGACCTTGCAGGATTTCAGTCCTTCACGGCGTAGTGTGTTTACCAATTGATGACTATGGTCCCAGCTCTGTTGAGATCATTAACAAGATCCTCCTGTGTAGTTCTGGGCTGATTCCTTGCTGTTCTCATGATCATTGAAACTCCATGATGTGAGATCTTGCATGGAGCACCAGACTGAGGGAGACTGACAGTTATTTTGTGTTTGTGATTAATTGTAACAACTGTTGTCACCGTCTCACCAAACTGCTTGGAAATGGTCTTGTAGCCCATTCCAGCCTTATGTAGGTCTACAATCTTGTCCCTTTGGTGGACAGGTGTATTTTATACAGGTAACAAGCTGAGATTAGGAGCACTCCCTTTAAGAGTTTATCCTCACACGAGGGGCAATTAACTTTTTATATATGTTTCTAGACGCACAAGTGACAAAAACCAAAAAAAAGTTTAGTTACTCTTTCAAAATATCCTGCTAACACAATGGTGGTTATGTATAAAGTTAATGTCTTGAGCAAAGTTCTAAAAATGATCCAATTTGTGCAAATATTCCATTTGTTTCCATGGTGACTGGACCAGTTTTAGACACAACTGACCTGTCTATAGAACTCTCAATGTTCTGTATCCCTAAAAACGTAAATAAAATATAAATAGATACAATTAAAAAATACCTCAATATATAGGTCACTTTTAACACTTTTTTTTTATTCATAGAAACATAGAATGTGTCGGCAGATAAGAACCATTCGGTCCATCTAGTCTGCCCAATTTTTTTCTTTAAGTACTTTTATTAGTCCCCCATTCCAGGGGGACTAATAAAGATTCTCTATCTTATAAAAAATAACTTACACCTAAGTATGCTAGCCATTTCAAAGTCATATACAACTGAACATTTTTTTACATTTCCAGAAGATTCTCTTTTTATACAGGAACAACCTGAATTACGTGTCTTGTACACATGTTTGTTTATTCTTAATATGGATTTAAAGTGTCCCAAAATGCATTGTTATATCTTAGCAGGGAAGGAAAAGATCCCTGTATATCCTTCGTGACTTATCACAGCTTACCTTACTTATCCTGAACTAGGGGACACATGTCATACGTTCTTTTTTCCTTAAAGCAGATACCAGGAGACACAATACTGAAGTTACTTTTCATAGTGTGGCCTGGGTATTAAAGTACAGGATCAGATTAATCAAAGTGAAAAATAAACAAATTAAAGAAACTGTACTGCTCTAGTTCTGCGACAGAAAAGACACTTGATGAATTGGTTGTAACACTGCTGTGACAAATTCAGTTTAATCATCCGTTTCAAATCCTTTCTAGCAAACCTTTTTGGATTGAACATTTGGCAAAAGTCACAGAAACAAATTGTAATTTTGTTCTGTATTATAATATCAGAATAAAGGTCTCACTATGCTAAAACAAGAGGCAAAAGATTTGTGTTTTTTGCTTTCAGTAAAAAAATTTCGGTATAATTTTAAAAATGATGGTCAAAATAGACTAAATGTACTTGATTAATGTTAAATTAACTAGAGTTATACAAGGCAGAGACAGCATATTAGTATTCAATAAAAAGTTGTTCATCAAATCTGGAGTTTAAACCATAGGGTTTCCTGGTCTGTAAATTAAACCTCTAGACTGGTTATCTACTGTATGTTTGCTGTCCATGGTGCTTGAAGATATTTATTGTAGGTTTTATGTCCATGGTGCTGAAGTTATGTACTGTAGATTTGCTGTCCATGGTGCTGAAGTTATATACTGTAGATTTGCTGTCCATGGTGCTGAAGTTATATATTGTAGATTTGCTGTCCATGGTGCTGAAGTTATATACTGTAGGTTTGCTGTCCATGGTGCTGAAGTTATATTCTGTTGATTTGCTGTCCATGGTGCTGAAGTTATATACGGTATGTTTGTTGTCCATAGTGCTGAAGTTATATACTGTAGGTTTTATGTCCATGGTGCTGAAGTTATGTACTGTAGATTTGCTGTCCATGGTACTGAAGTTATATACTGTAGATTTGCTGTCCATAGTGCTGAAGTTATATACTGTAGATTTGCTGTCCATAGCGCTGAAGTTATCTACTGTATGTTTGCTGTCCATAGTGCTGAAGTTATATACTGTAGATTTGCTGTCCATAGTGCTGAAGTTATATACGGTATGTTTGCTGTCCATAGTGCTGAATTTATATACTGTAGATTTGTTGTCCATGGTGCTGAAGTTATATACTGTAGATTTGCTGTCCATGGTGCTGAAGTTATATACTGTATATTTGTTGTCCATGGTGCTGAAGTTATATACTGCAGGTTTGCTGTCCATGGTGCTGAAGTTATATACTGTAGGTTTGCTGTCCATGGTGCTGAAGTTATATACTGTAGGTTTGCTGTCCATGGTGCTGAAGTTATATACTGTAGGTTTGCTGTCCATGGTGCTGAAGTTATATACTGTAGGTTTGCTGTCCATGGTGCTGAAGTTATATACTGTATATTTGTTGTCCATGGTGCTGAAGTTATATACTGTATATTTGTTGTCCTTGGTGCTGAAGTTATATACTGTAGGTTTGCTGTCCATGGTGCTGAAGTTATGTACTGTAGGTTTGCTGTCCATGGTGCTGAAGTTATATACTGTAGGTTTGCTGTCCATGGTGCTGAAGTTATATACTGTAGGTTTGCTGTCCATGGTGCTGAAGTTATATACTGTAGGTTTGCTGTCCATGGTGCTGAAGTTATATACTGTAGGTTTGCTGTCCATGGTGCTGAAGTTATATACTGTAGGTTTGCTGTCCATGGTGCTGAAGTTATATACTGTAGGTTTGCTGTCCATGGTGCTGAAGTTATATACTGTATATTTGTTGTCCATGGTGCTGAAGTTATATACTGTATATTTGTTGTCCATGGTGCTGTTAGAGATTTCACACATGGGTAACAAAATAAAGAAAAATACGAAGTTAAATAGCTAAAAGATTTCCCAGAGAAATGATATTTATCCTTATTTCTATGCATCTACCTATGATTGCTAAGTTGCGTTCACAATACTATAGAGAATAGACTCAACACAAAATGTGTCGATAATAGGCCCCCGACATGTTACCACCAAATTGTGGATGGATTCAAGGCATATCGGTGGCACATCAGTACCTGAATGTCGCTGATGTGCCTCCTAATATGTCCGCAGTATAGCTGATACTAAGCAAATATCTTATGACACCAAAATGCAGTTGCTATGCTGCAAAACAAAGTCCCCCCATGACTCTACAAATAGGACTTTGGCTTATTTCGAGGCCATTTTTGGAAGGACCTTGGTTATTATGCATATAGACAAAGTCCTCCCAAACTGGCCCAATGTATAATAAAATAAAAATCAGTAAAAATTTAATAAAAATTATACAGTAATTAAATATGTCAAAATAAAGTATTATTGTGTTTAATTCTCCAGCTAGACTTCTAGCTATGCTTCCCAAATTCAAAGTGTGTTTGGGGGTGACCAGTGTAAATTGGGCAACTGAAAATGTATGGATTTGAGGGCGAAAATGTTCTGATCTGAATGCCTCTGATATTTCAGTTGCCATACATCCCAAACAACCTATTTGGACCATAATTCAGGGACATTGAGTAGACCAATTCCAGCTATTTGTGAAACTTGGCCAAAGTGTCCAACCCCAATCCCACAGCATGTCACTGCTATCTTTGTGCTCAAATGTCAGTAGAATATTTTCCCCCAAACAACTTGCCACTGCCATATTTGTGCCCCAACAGCTTGTCAATGCCATCACTGTGCCCAAAATAGGATGTCACTGCCATCTGGCATTACAACTTTATAGAAAGTGGTGCAGATGAATAGGGCAGATCAATTCAGATGACACAGACTTTACCCCTTGTGAGGTGCTCCATACCTGGTCATGGCTCTACCCAGGGAAAGCAATTGCCACCCCTGTCAGAGTGCTGCCTGGGTCCCATGGACCCATTGGGATACATGTAAAGGCCAGCTCTGATAAAAGTAAATTGTTTCTAAGTAGCCATATCACTTGAAGTGCCACAGACTAGCAATCACAGACTTCTGTATCATTACAGGCAAGTGTAGGCTAATCTTCCTTTTGTCCAGTGGAGGGAATGTGAGATCTGGCTTTTCCTTGCTGGCACAGATCTCTATCATACTTCTACCTCCCTCTTTGCAGATCTTTTAACACAGAGAGTGGTGGGATTTGAAAATGTACTCTGAATCCTTGGCAATCACATCCTCCACCCTGAATGTTTAAAATTCATATTTAAATTTATCTAAACATCTGCTATAGTAAAAAAAAAAAAAATGCAGTTTTTAATTTAAATGTTTAAGGATCCATACAAACTAATTATTGTGTGTTCCATTATTCCCCTTGTAGAGCCAGGGACACTTTCAATACTGTTTTATTTTGCAATCTCCAGTTTGTCTTGCTTGCTGTTTTTTTTATTTTTTATTTCCCCTGTCTTTCTGGACGAAAATAAGGAGTGTGCTAGCCAACAACTGCCAATGAAATTCACACTTTGCTTCATAACCGGTAAATCTTAAAAAGACACATCAGTAAACTAACAGCGAAAAGGTCATTTTAAGCAATCAACGGCAATTTTGACCTTGTCTGCAGCCTATATCTGTTCTTCATCACTCCTCAACATCTTGTCACCATGTAACAGCAAAAGAATCTTTATAATAATCAGCTACCTTCCTGTACACACAAGCAATGCTGAATTTCATATACGGACTGCTATTTGGAGATTTTGGTTACATTTGATGCCAATTCAGCAAGTTGTAACCCAAGCTTTCTGAATTTTTTTTATATTGGAAACATTCATTATTTTCTTTAAAATCAGCCTTTCGCCACTGAATGTTTTATTCGTTGTCAATAAACATGCGTTATTTCCTTTATTTAAATGCCCTCAAATTACCTTACTGTACAGTCGTTGCAGTTTTTTTTCTTTGTTATTGCTCCTTTCATGAAAATAAATAAAATAAATTACTTTCAGCTTACAGGAAAGACACTAGTCATCTAAAAAAGCAACAGTAAATATGGATACAATAAGCTTTCAAAATAGCTCTTTTCGATACAACCATGGCCATGATTGTTAAAAACTTTCCTAGGTTTTATATACTGATTTTATTTAAGGTCAAAACCAACAGTGAACTAAATAGTTTTCTGACTATTGTCAGGAAGTGGAAAGAATCAATAAAGGACAATAGTGTAATACTGTAAATAAATTCAATAAGGAGTGTAAACCCCCCATTCACATTAACCAGAGGTTATACAACTGGCTCTGGTTTTAAAGGTACTGTGGGGCTTCAATCCCCACCACCCACAGGATGAACCTTCCTTCTGTTTAGTCAGGCATCTCTAGAAATAAAACAGAAGTGGTACATGCAGAAAAGGTGAGAGGCTATATGGTGTAATATGATTAAATGAATATTTCAAAGGCCCAAAAATACAAGACTTACATTAAAAAAATGAAACATACGCAGAATAATAATAACAAAGTGTGTTGCAAAAATCGCCCAGTCCTCCAAGGCGAGGTAGCGGCACAGTTCCTACACGCAGATCAAAGAAGTCCCACAGTGACTTGAAAACCAGACCCAGCTTTATAGACTCTGGTTAATGTGAGTGTAATGTTCATTGGGGATTTACACTCATAATCAATTTTATTTACACTATTACACTATTACACTATTTTTTTTTTTTTTTTCACATGCATATATCCTTTGCACAAGTATTTTTGGTTTGCGCAACACTTTATTATTGCCGTCCAACTGTTTTTTTTTGTTTTATGGGGAATCAAACACCAGCACGTTGGACAAGGACAAAAGGTAAGTATTAGGAGGCGTTTTAATGTGGCACATTTTTTTAACGATATAATTCCTTTTTAAATATTTCATTACATTTCATAGTATGTTGGTTGTGTTTTTTTTTCCGAGATTTTCCTTGGATAGGTAAGAGTACTACTTTGATCTCTAAATATTAGTTCTTCCAGTGACAGAGAACATTTAAATAAAAGCAAGACTCTTAACTCTTTACGACTTATAATAGCCAGAATGTCAGGTCGACAGATACCAGGTGAGAGGAACAGTACTGTGTGCAACGAAAGAGAAAACCCCAAACAAATCACATCTGTTCCACTTCTCTACAGAATCCATTGGAGGATAATTCTGTTCTCTGGTGGGTGACATTGTCTTCTGGCTTTTATTGGCTCATTGCTCTGCTGACACCATTAGTGTGTCATCTCCATCAAGGAACTCTGTAGGGGTCAATACTGCTCCGATCAGATTATGTTGTAAGCAAGTTTTCTTCCCCTAATGGCTTCAAGGATGAGTTGTTCAAAAACAACTATATATATATATATATATATATATATATATATATATATATATATATATATATATAAATACATTATTTTAGCAGATATTCTAAAGTTATTCATGGTATTGGGCATTAATAAACATGTTTGGTAATATGTATCTTCTTTTTTTCTATGTTAACTTCCCTGTACTTTTTCTTGGACGTTTTTTAGGATTATATTATTTATTTAGTGTGGCCTAGGATAATTAAGACTCTTATGGGGCTATTCACTAAAAGGTGGGTTGAGGTGAGTATCAGGTGAGTTGACGTGAGTATCACCGATTCAGCTATACACTGTGCAGGAACAAACCCGATGAGTTCACTTTGTGAGAAAACTCACCTGATACTCACCTCAACTCACCTTTTAGTAAATAGCCCTATTACAGTTTAGCAAAATCCAAAAAGACAAGCACTCCCCTGAACTTACATTTATGATAAGGGTGTGCTGCTGGAATGACCATATAATTATATATAATTCACAAAGATCAGTGTATTAACGTTAAATAGGTAACAAGCACTTAACACTCTAGTTTTCATTAAGGCTACTTGAAAACTCCTGAGATAACCACATTGGAGGTTTAGTCACATTAGATGTCCATATTCTTCTTCTTCTTCCATGGCTGGTGGAAACCACTGAAACATGTAGCAATTCTTCACTGTTATGCCCCAAAAAGATGGAGCTATTCACTAGCGGAGAGGTGCAGGTAAATTACAGGTGAGTTGAGGTGAGATGAACCATCTGTCTCATTGAATTAACTATACATTGTGCAGGGACAAACCTGGTGAGTTCCTCGTGCTAGACAAGCACAATTGTCCCCTCATAATGCAGTATTGAAGCTCATAGACATAGCTGAGTCACAGCAGATTCGGTGGATAGAATTCCTTCCTCTCATTTGTTAAACCTCCCAAAATGTACACCATTCATTTTCATTTCTTGCACCCTGCCTAATATAACCCTCTCCTAACCAGGACATCAAAATGGGGAGAACCTGTGGAACTCTGCCACAAAACCATCCACATAGGGGTACTATATATATTTACATTTTTTCTGTCTGTTGGTTTGTGAGTTGGTTAGCACACATTTTTGTGATTCCATACATCATAAGGGTAGGGGTACATTTCCATATAAGACAAGGGCAGCTATTGCCAAGGGGGCCCCCAGTTCATTAGGAGACCCACAAAGCTCCCCACCACACCACTGGCAAGAGCAGTTTATTGCACCTGGTTCTTAGAGAGTTAAAAATCCACCATATCCCATACATTTCCCTTCACACATCACACATTTTAATATAACTAAATCTAACTGTCTCCTGACACCCTGTCTCTGGGGGAAAAAAAAGACAGAATCTATTGCTCTATTGAGTGGCTACAGCCCATCATGTAAGAAATAAGTTTGTTTGTTTTGCAATGTCTTCTTCTCTCTCTGTTTCCCAATAGCTGTAATTTCCCAGACAATGATGCCTGCTAATTTGAATAGATATATGCTGCAGGACCTGTCAGTGAAGCACCAGAGATGGCGTGGCAAGCGAAATGAGGCTCCCAATGCACAGCAATCTCACGAGTGAAGAGGCGTAGAAACCCTGGAATGTCAAACTCACGTAGCAGGCTGCAAAACTCATCAAGGATCTGACAAAGGGGGATTGAGAGGGATGCCGCTCATTGGGGCAGAAGCCTTGATTCTGATGACTGAAATTCACTTCCTCTCTCTGTTAGCATCTCATCGGCTGAGCAGAAACAGCCCTGTGCTTCTTAAAGGTTAAATTAGATGAACTCATAGGATATATATATATATATTGTATATAGGTGGCTTAGCTTTTAATATACACATAGTTGATTAGCCTTTTTATCAGAGGCTTCACAAAAATGTACACAAGTTTATTGGAATATAATATTTTTATGTGTGTCTGTCTTATAAGCCCCACCCACTAAGGATATGTTAACCACCTATATTAACTGTTTATACCCCACCCACTGAACAATGTCGGTTGGACAGGTAACTTAAGACCCAAGCGCTAAAGATGTCTCTGTAGTTCTCTCGAGCCCCACCCACTTGTATTACCTACAGAAGCCCACTAAAGATATCTGTGTAGCAAAGTCACTGGAAGTCTCGTTTGTTTAGATTCTTTTCGTTAAATGATTGGGCAAGGGAGATTATTAGAGAGTCAAATGTGTCATGGTCTTCGTAATATTGGTTCGTTATGGTGGAACTTTACCAGCCCATGTCCACAAATATTTCATGGTTTATCATCCACTATACCCATGAGTCTCTGAAATGGTTAGGAACCAGGAAAGTGCCACCCTGGCCCCACCTCTTTGCGGATTGCCATACACAGGTGTCTTTTTGTGACACATCTCTCTCATACTGCGGGAAAGACTGAAGGCGTTAGAAAGTTTCTAAAACAAACTACCTGCTGTTGAATTTTCACAAAGCTGGTTTCTTTTCCTCCACCTCGTATTTTTTGTTTTAATTAAAAGATTTTTTTTTGTTCTTCATTTCGTTTTTGTCCTATTCCGTTAATTCTTTTTCTCACACACACACACACACGGCATAAAAGCTGTCCGCCTCTTTGAAAGATGACTTTCATTTTTGGGGCACTGAGTGGCCCTGCTGTCTCTACATTAAGATTGAAGGTATAGAGGAAGAATACCGGGAGGAGAATCTCAGCGGATTCACTGAGAGAATTAAAAAAAAAAAAGAGAGAGAAAGAGTGAGAGAGATTGGAATAACTGTCATTTGAAGCATTTGTAGATAAGCTCCTTTGATGGTCTATCTATTGTGTTTGTTGGTCTCTCAAGGTCTATTAAATACAAAGTCCCTCTGAGCCTTGAGTCTTTCAACGCCTCCGGTGATGCAGCAATTATTATTTAATTATATCATATATGTGTAACCCTTTCAGCACATATGTGGCGTTGTTGTCTGCCCCATCTGGGTAAGTATCTGGATTCGGTATGGATACAGAAAGATGCATTTCAGATGGAACCAGGAATGTCATCGTTTTTGGATCTCTTCTTCTTCTCTAGATGACCGTGTAGTCCTTGGTAAACACAAATAAGTTAGAAACAGACGAGGGGCATATGGTAAAAGAAAAAAAAAAACTATATTTTTGCTCTTGGTCCCTTTGCAATGAACTAAGCATTTAACACTCAAATAGTAAGTATGAGTATTAAATAGTAATATAGTAAAATAATTAATAGTAAGTATTGAGAATAAAAATGGGCATATTTGTGACGAGAAACAGGCATGTTTTCCAATATTTTATTCTGCCTTTTTTTTATTAGCATTCGCTAAGAGCTGGTGTCATTTTCACACGCAGAATAAGAATTATTGTTCACAAATTATTCACAAAAATATGCAGCGTTGCGCAAGTATAATCACAATGTATCATCACCTGAACTGGAAAAAGGAACACTACATAAAAATAAATGGAAGAGGAAAAAAGTGGAGGAAAAAGGCACAAAAGGTACAAATATTCACAGATGCTCCAGTACATGATCCCCCCCCCCCATATTATGTCCACTCAGGATGATCACTAGGGGGAGCTTTTCACTAAAAATGCTTGTAGCTGTATCATGCCCCCTTATGACTCCACCCCTGCGGAATCCCTGTAGTTCAAGGATGTTAGAAGGTATGGAAGCTCTGTCACCTGTCTATATATATATATATATATATATATATATATATATATATATATATATATATATATATATATATATATACATATAGTGAAGCACACGCACTATCTGCTCAGATGATTACAACCATCCAGAAAAAACAAACATACAATGTTTTCCATAGTTCTCCATCTATCTGGCTTGGCCCAGCCACTGGTTTTATCATTTCATTACTGGGATTTTTGCAGTTGTTCAGGATCTGTTTCTCATCAGTCTGCAAACACTTCTGCGTAGAAGTGAAAGCTGTCTAGTGGGATCTTAACTCCTGTTTCAGCTGCTATACAACTATAATAAAGCAGCAAATCCGTAATGCATTCAAAGTCTACATAAATAACAGCATTGGGACATTGTTGGTGTATTTAAAAATAAGTCTCAATTTGGATACTTGTCAGGGCCAGCCCAAGAAATGATGCTGCCTGGGGCAAAGGATGAAATGGTTCCCCTTCAACCTATTCCCTAAAAATGATTATATAACAATAAATACAAAACAAAAAATAGACACCACAAAAAAAAATATATATATATTTTGCTTCTAATCAATGAATTTGCCCAACACATTTCACTTTAGGTTTCTTGTGTCGCTCAACATTTTCGCTTGCTGGGGGTATATTAGTACAGTTTGATATATATAAAGCTATGAGTAGATTTTGATTGTTTTTTTTCTAGGGGATCCATGCTTACTTCGGGGGTCCATGCTATTATTAATCTCTCCAGTAGTAAAGAGGTTAAAGATAACATTAAATGATATCAGGGGATACCCAGGAATCTTCCACATGTTTTTATTTACTTTCTTTCTTTCTCTTATTTTTTAAACCACTCCACTTAAATCAAAGGACTTTTTCCATTTTACATAAATTTCCTTTTCGTCTTGAAAACAAAGATGGAGATAAACTATGGACTTAATTTATAGCCGCACGTTTACCAGTGCAATTTAAAAGCCATTTAAAGATGCGGTTTAGATTTTTAAGGATCATTAATGCACTCTGCACAACAAATGAAAATGTATCTCATTAGTGAGTTCTTAAATTACACAAATAACTTACTGAGCAGACGTTGTGCGGCAAGATTGTATATTAATCCCCTGGCTCGTGAAGGATTGCACACATACTGAGAGTGGAGGGTTTGGAGAAGTGATGGGGGGGACGACATGTTTAATATCAGCCCAAACGGTACTTATTGGTAATGTCATTTAAAAAAAAAGGTAAAAACAATTATTTGACTGCAGGTGGACTACAACTCAAACAATGCACAGCCAGCCCATCTATAATTCGAATAGGGCTTATGTATGTTATTTGCATCATTCATTGAGACCTATTCAATAAAATATGACCTGTCAAGTCAAATTCTCCAATTTCACCCTTCTTTTCAATTCCTCTTGTAGCTTGAGCAACCATCTCTCTAAGTCACACCTCTGAATTAATTTTCTTGCAATTAACCTGAATAGATTTTACCTTGGCTCAGCCTGCTTCTGATCTAGTACACAAACACCTTTTACATGCTTAATGTATAATTCATATATGTTAAGAGGACAATCGATTAATTGCCAGGTTAGTTCCCAAGGGAGCCCCTCCTTGATTAATTAGTTAGTTACCCCTGGAGATATCAGCATTCTCCCTTCTCCAGGGGAGCAGGTAAAAGTGATGTGTCCAGCAAAAAACAAACAAACAAACAAATGACTTAAGCCAGCGGGAGGCAACCGTCGGCACTCCAGATGTTGTGGACTACATCTCCCATTATGCTCTTATAGCCGTAATGCTGGCAAAGCATCAAGGGCAAATGCAGTCCACAATATCTGGAGTGTCGAAAGTTGTCTTCCGCTGACCTAGGCATACAACTGATGGCAAAAAAAAATGGTATATGCATGCTCTGTAAAGGTTCCTGTGCAATAGTTATCATGTGGGATATAAATAAATATTTTTATTATGTAAAACCCTTTACATAGAAGGTTCTAACCTGATAGTTGTAAATAAATTAAAAATATTTAGACTGCTGAATATTCAGAATCCTAATTTTTTTTAATTATTATTATTGAACTTCAATGCTTGTAAAAAAAGAAAAGAAAAACAAAGGATATAGTAGTGGTCCTTTAATATTTTGCAATAATGTGATTGTGGTATCAGTAGGGAGAATATAATGATGATACACAGAGCACATCAGACACAATTAAACTAGGTTCTGCAAAGCTTTCATTTCCAGAAAGGCTTTGTAGGATGGTTGGAAAATTAGAGACAAAAAAAAAAAAAAGATATGGGCTATTTTTCAGATTGCCGCTAATCTAACCTGACACTTTAATATGGATGCAGAAAGTAATTATATTAATTAAACAACACTGTCATCTGTTTCATTGTTCCATTTTTTTGTAAGTCTATAAATAGCTATACATGATGCCATTTGTTTTAACGGGCGAGGCTGCAATCTTCTAAATTTGTACATTGCCATCTGAAGTTGGATCATACCAGGGAGATGTACAGTTGCCCACATCAAATAGGTAAAGAAAACTTGGGTGGGTCAGAGTGTTAATTTTGATTTAGTTTTAGTCATTTTAGTTTTTTCTTTTGACTAAAATGCCCTTTTTTTTATTTTCGGCGTAATTTAGTCATTTGAATTGTTTTAGTTTTAGTCTAATTTTAGTTGAATAAATCTCCAGTAGATTTTAGTCGACTGAATCTCCAGCAGTGAGGGAGGGAACAGGTCTGAGAAGGCTGTTACACAGTGTTAAATTAACTTGCTAGGGAGATGGTAGGAACAGGTCTGAGAAGGCTGTTACAAAGTGTTAAGTTAACTTGCTAGGGAGATGGGAGGAACAGGTCTGAGAAGGCTGTTACATAGTGTTAAGTTAACTTGCTAGGGAGATGGGAGGGAACAGGTCTGAGAAGGCTGTTACATAGTGTTAAGTTAAGTTGCTAGGGAGATGGGAGGGAACAGGTCTGAGAAGGCTGTTACATAGTGTTAGGTTAACTTGCTAGGGAGATGGGAGGGAACAGGTCTGAGAAGGCTGTTACATAGTGTTAAGTTAAGTTGCTAGGGAGATGGGAGGGGACAGGTCTGAGAAGGCTGTTACATAGTGTTAAGTTAACTTGCTAGGGAGATGGGAGGGAACAGGTCTGAGAAGGCTGTTACATAGTATTAAGTTAACTTGCTAGGGAGATGGGAGGGAACAGGTCTGAGAAGGCTGTTACATAGTGTTAAGTTAACTTGCCAGGAAGATGGTAGGAACAGGTCTGAGAAGGCTGTTACAGAGTGTTAAGTTAACTTGCTAGGGAGACGGGAGGGAACAGGTCTGAGAAGGCTGTTACATAGTGTTAAGTTAACTTGCTAGGGAGATGGGAGGGAACAGGTCTGAGAAGGCTGTTACAAAGTGTTATGTTAACTTGTAAGGGAGATGGGAGGGAACAGGTCTGAGAAGGCTGTTACATAGTGTTATGTTAACTTGCTAGGGAGATGGGAGGGAACAGGTCTGAGAAGGCTGTTACACAGTGTTAAGTTAACTTGCTAGGGAGATGGGAGGGAACAGGTCTGAGAAGGCTGTTACATAGTGTTAAGTTAAGTTGCTAGGGAGATGGGAGGGAACAGGTCTGAGAAGGCTGTTACATAGTGTTAAGTTAAGTTGCTAGGGAGATGGGAGGGAACAGGTCTGAGAAGGCTGTTACACAGTGTTAAGTTAAGTTGCTAGGGAGATGGGAGGGGACAGGTCTGAGAAGGCTGTTACATAGTGTTAAGTTAACTTGCCAGGAAGATGGTAGGAACAGGTCTGAGAAGGCTGTTACAGAGTGTTAAGTTAACTTGCTAGGGAGACGGGAGGGAACAGGTCTGAGAAGGCTGTTACATAGTGTTAAGTTAACTTGCTAGGGAGATGGGAGGGAACAGGTCTGAGAAGGCTGTTACAAAGTGTTATGTTAACTTGTAAGGGAGATGGGAGGGAACAGGTCTGAGAAGGCTGTTACATAGTGTTAAGTTAACTTGTAAGGGAAATGGGAAGGAACAGGTCTGAGAAGGCTGTTACATAGTGTTAAGTTAACTTGCTAGGGAGATGGGAGGGCACAGGTCTGAGAAGCTGTTACATAGTGTTAAGTTAACTTGCTAGGGAGATGGGAGGGAACAGGTCTGAGAAGGCTGTTACATAGTGTTAAGTTAAGTTGCTAGGGAGATGGGAGGGAACAGGTCTGAGAAGGCTGTTACATAGTGTTAAGTTAAGTTGCTAGGGAGATGGGAGGGAACAGGTCTGAGAAGGCTGTTACACAGTGTTAAGTTAAGTTGCTAGGGAGATGGGAGGGGACAGGTCTGAGAAGGCTGTTACATAGTGTTAAGTTAACTTGCCAGGAAGATGGTAGGAACAGGTCTGAGAAGGCTGTTACAGAGTGTTAAGTTAACTTGCTAGGGAGACGGGAGGGAACAGGTCTGAGAAGGCTGTTACATAGTGTTAAGTTAGCTTGCTAGGGAGATGGGAGGGAACAGGTCTGAGAAGCTGTTACATAGTGTTAAGTTAGCTTGTTAGGGAGATGGGAGGGAACAGGTCTGAGAAGGCTGTTACACAGTGTTAAGTTAACTTGTAAGGGAAATGGGAAGGAACAGGTCTGAGAAGGCTGTTACATAGTGTTAAGTTAACTTGTTAGGGAGATGGGAGGGAACAGGTCTGAGAAGGCTGTTACATAGTGTTAAGTTAACTTGTTAGGGAGATGGGAGGAACAAGGTCTGAGAAGGCTGTTACATAGTGTTAAGTTAACTTGTTAGGGAGATGGGAGGGAACAGGTCTGAGAAGGTCTGTTACATAGTGTTAAGTTAACTTGTAAGGGAGATGGGAGGGAACAGGTCTGAGAAGGTCTGTTACATAGTGTTAAGTTAACTTGTAAGGGAGATGGGAGGGAACAGGTCTGAGAAGGTCTGTTACATAGTGTTAAGTTAACTTGCTAGGGAGATGGGAGGGAACAGGTCTGAGACGGCTGTTACATAGTGTTAAGTTAACTTGTAAGGGAGATGGGAGGGAAGACACTCACTGACAGTACCAGGCGAATCAGATGGAGGAGTATCCTCTACCTCTGCAGTTTATAGGGTATTGTTCCATGGGTCAGACAGGCACATGAAGCCTGTGTCTCAACCAATCCAGCTACAGATAGTCAGGGGACTGGGCTTTGGCAGAGATCCATGGGAACCAGAATTCGAAATAGGTAAACGCAACAGTCCCTCCCTAACATTTTAGTCACATTTTTTGTCAGTTTAGGAAAATTGCAGTAGCTTTTAGTCATAATCCTATTAACTTATTATTATTTTTTGCCTTGTGTGATTGTTAAGTTTTGGTCACTGAAAACTATGACCAAAAAAAAAATGTTTAGTGGATGAAATTAAATGAATGAACCATGTTATCACTGCCCAATGCCAAATCATGGCATGGTGAGATGCCTTCTTAATGTGATGCTCCAGAGCTCGAGTGGATGAATCCATAAGCTCATAGTTTATAAAGTTTGACTATGTGTTCTGTTATGATGTAGAAGGTAACCCAGTGCTTTGTGGGGAGCACCTTGAAAACAAGGAGGCCTATTCATTAAAAGGTGAATTGCAGGTGAACATTTCATCTCACAGACTCAAGTATGCATCGGCCACGATCAAACCTGGTGAGCTTCTTCTACAGGGAGAGCTCCGCTGGCCATGAGTAATGAATACTTCAATCTGTAAGTACTCCTTTTTCTTAAGCAATGCGGGGCCAACTCTTTTCTTCTGGCAGGAGGAACTCACCAGGTGGATCCCAGCATAATGCATAATTAAATGTCCAACTCACCTGCAAATCACCGTCATAGTGAATTGACACCACAGTCCTGCTCCAACTTGATGGAATGCGCAGTAGGATACAGTCTACAACTTCAGAGCATACATTATTTCATTAAATGCTATACTTGCAAAACCCTCTACCTATCTGTGGACAAAATCTTGTGATCGTCTTGTGTCTTTACCTACGTATTAGTGCAACAAGTGGTATAGCCACAAGGGGAAGTTAAGGATTCACATGTAACACTGATGGTCCACAATGGATAGACAGTCATAAATAAAGTGTGATGACGAATTGAAGAAGAGGACGGGAATTGTCAAATTTAATTGTCTTGAAGGACACTGCACTTTGGAGGCAGATGATGGACTGGGCATTATGCCCACCCACTTCAGACAAGCGCACCCCATTGCACACAAATAGTACTCACTTCTATTCACTTCTGGACAAAAAAGTTCATTCATTTTTAGATCTTGTGTAGTGCTGGTGGGGGCAGATACTCCGAACCTCAGAACCTGACAACATTTCCATGTTTTAAAATACCAATTAGTGTATTATGTGATGATACATGACATTACTTTTTTAATGAAATACATGCAAACTGTCTGGCACAATTATAGCTCATACCTGTGCTTCTGAGTAGGGCACTATGCTTAATTTATGAGTCTGTGTCTTTATGTCGAATCCAGTTTGTAACTTTGCTTTAAGGTCTGTACTAAGAGCTGGATACATTGCTGGTAGCACAGATGTACATAATCTGTGGTTCAATTTTTGCATGATACATTGTATAGTCTGTTTGGAATACACATGGGCCTGTGAACGGAAGGTATAAATATTGCCTCATTGAAAAGGTCCCTGGAGGGGAATCTCTAAGTAAACAGGATGTATCATTTGAATAAGAGCTGAAATAAATCGTTAATATCTTGTGAAGGGTTGTTGATAGCAACAGAACTCAAAAATCAATAAATTTACTCTCTCTTTAAACGAGAGATCAACGTAGTCCCAGGACTAGTAAATGTTCTAATACAAACTGGGCAGGTCAGCTTTCAGACTTGAGACATTCACACAAAAAATACAGACATTCAGATTGATAAGGGAAAATAATGAAGGAAAAGAAAAACTGTGCATTTCTGCATCTAGTACGTTTTGTATGACATACGACTGCTTTTTTTTATAGCTCTCAATAATTAAATTATGAACACCCCAGCTTTGCCCTTTATAGCTTTGAAATGAAAGTCAAATTAGATTTCTAGAGTTATATTAAAACATTTCTCTTTCTTGTAAGCTTTTATTCCGAGTTAAACCTTAAACTGAAAATGTCATTTTGTTCCGATACAAAATGGCTGCCTACAAAAAAAAAAAAAAAGAAGGAAGACGATGAAGACATGGAATATATAATGAAGAACTAATACAGTTTTACTTCCATTTAAAAGCGATTATAAACACAAATTCCCCAAAATTGTTTTATATTTTATATGAAAAACATTTACTCATCTCCAACAATGACATGCGTAAGTGATAATCCGGTATTATTTCACAAGTATGAAATTACAGCTTTCAATCATCTCAGCAGTTTGAATCTAGAGCCTGGAAATACATGCTCAAAGGAAGACAGACAGTAGGAACACTAATTAAAAAAAGCAGATTAAAAAATAATATATGACATCAAATAAGCAATTAAGAATTAAAGACGCTCATTTCAGGAAAGGCGTATGGTTTTCTTTCTCCGATATACAACAAGAAGGATATTTTCAATAAAGTAATTTTGGGGAGAGACTGTTCCCATCCATTTGTCGTTTCCGGGTGAGCACGTTTCTGTTTGATCTACAAGCAGCTTTTCGTTTTCCTTGCCGGATTGGGCGATCACAACAATGTTTACTTTATGAAACCCGAGAAAAAAAATAGTTGTGTATTGAGTTGTTGAAGAATGTGGGGATTAGGTATATATATATAGGGGGGCTTGTATAAACACCGCGCACACACCGATTCCGCCAAATACGGTCACAATCAGCATGTGCCGCCAATGTATAAAGTAGACTCACGGGAGTCTGCGTGATCAACGCCGAATGCATAGATGTAGGTCGTGGCGGCGCACCTTGTCAATTTATAAGTTGTGTCAGGGGAACTCCGCCAAACACAGTTTGACAGTGGTCTTTCAATCTCTCTCTGCAAAGTGTCGGGAGTTCTAAAAAAAAGAGCAAACGCCGTTATACGTATCAAACAGCGATTGCACTTTTTTAAATAAAAATCCTGAGACTTTGCAGTGCAGGATTTTTTATACACATAACCCATTGTTCCTTATGTATAATTGCAGGTTGTGCCTGTTTTGTTGCATCCTGATAACCTATGTAGTGTTTGGATGGAGAATTTAAACGGAAGAGGCAGTGACTGGATGCAACTACTTATCAGCAAAGGTGGAGCCCCCAGGTTAGCTGGGATCTAGATGAGGTACAGAATCGTCAAGCAAAAGCAATATCCAGGAAACCTTCCACAGGTCGAGGCAGGCAGCAAATGTATAGCTCTGCCTACGATGAGGGTGTGGAGTTTCCCCATTGACATTGTGAGGCAGTGTAAGAGTAAGGGAGCAGGAAATATGTGACACTCTTGTGTGAAAGAAACAGCCCCTTGGCAAACAGCAGAACTGACATACGGGGTATATTTAGGTGGTGTAATGACTAGGCAACTGTAGGCACTCCGGCTGCAGTGGCCGATGACTCTCACGATGTTTATCCAGGTGGAGAGACAATAACCCTCTAGTGGCGAACTAATGCAAGTGTGCTTTCAACATGTAGCCTTTTCCTTCTACATATAGAGAAACACAAGTAACAGCTAGACTCGGGCATTAGTTTTTTGGAAGAAAGCTGATTCTACGAAAATGTGTCATTTTTGTCCAATCGCCCATTGGTCCGAAAACTAATGAATAGTCTACGGGGAGGACCAAGGCTAAAATTTCATCCACCGATAGCCAAAGGAGTCTGGCTGCCCAAATTTCTGGCACAAAATTCAGAAAGTCCATTTGTACGACTTCTGAAACCAGAATAATGGACAAATGTTGTATGAGACGAATATGTGACTGGACAAACGTAATTTCAAATTAAACAAATTTGGTTTTCATCACAAAGGATGAAAAAAAAAAAAAAACGGCGCTGTCCAATTCTAATAAGAACAACTAAGGATATCTGCAACCAAAGACTTGAAAACGTATTTTCCTTTTTGTTCGAGTGGTTTGATACTTTTTTACTATACCATTTTAATGTTGTTCAAGACCACATACGCTAAGCGATTTGACTAGTTAAGAGGCCTGTCTAATCATTTGAAGAGTTGACAATTTCCAATGCAAAATGAACTGAGAATGCCCGCCAACTAGAAACTGCTACGTACAGAGCGATTTCACAGATTATTTGTAGAATGATCTTACCTCCTGAGATCTTTGCTTTATTTACCCAGATCCATGAGTATAGATAGAATTCTATATGTGAGCCAAGCGCTATTTATTGTCTCTAAATGCCTTGTACTGGAGACTTTTTTTAAAAGTCGAATCAGCCAAGAACCGAGAAATTCAGTAAATGTAAACAATGAATAAATATCAGTTTATAAATTAAATTAAGTAAATAATCAACTGGAGTGAATGGTTTATATAACCACAGAACACTCATCTTTGCTTGGTGAATACTTTCACTATATCCAGAAAAATTAGTCAGGCTCTTTGGGTTTCACTTATAATCAGGCCAGGTCCAAAATCAAAGACTCAAAAAAGTGTGGCAAACAATGGCAGAAAATCTATTCCCGACACATTGATGATCCTTGGTTTTATTCATGAGCATAGTGCTTTAAATATATATATATATATATATATACACACACACTATATAGCCAATTACACTGTACTTGCAGCATGCTCACACCTGTTTAGTAAGTCTCAGTTTACATATTTTAGTCTATGACATGTATATTGTCCCCAGCAGGCTGCTAATCCCTCATTGACACCTTGCTGTTTAGGAATTAATTTGGAGAATGATTAACGTCTTATAGGATATTCTATAAGGTTATAACAGACATGCAACCCCCCCAGGCAATGAGCTGTGTTCCCGATGCTGCTGCAGAGGGTCCAACCTGTCAGGTGAGTCAAATATCAGTGACATTAGTGTGATAGTTAAAATGTAGATGACACTGAAAGTGAGTGCCGGCTTCATTTTCCAAAAATTTCCCTGTTCCCCCATCTCTAGGTTCGGGCAGCCCTCTGAGACCCGACCTTACTATGTATCACAAGACATTGCACACCAAACAAACACTGGTCCTTAAGGGGCTAACTCTCTGCTAACAGGATTTGATATACTGATTTGGGTTTGATGATAGGTAACTATAGATGCTTCGCCTGTCGATAGGGCCCCGTGGCTCTCCTCCTCATTCTCTACCTCTGCCATAACTCAGATGGTATAGCCTGTTATAATAATGTATATCATCGCTTACCATATCAGTGGTTACTACATAATCAGCCAACGTTCCCTGCTTTGTGAACAGATTGAAATTTAAAACAGTTGCCGCAAGAAGCATTGCGTTCGTTGTTTGATTACTATGCAAATTGTTGCAAATGATTTGAAGACTTAGTATAAATGTTTTATAAATGAACTGCATAGAGTGAGTCAGCGAAGGATCATTTCTGGCTTTTTCTATCTCGTACAGACTGCAGACTGCTTACAGCCAACTCTATCCCCCATAAAACTCTTTGAATTTGTCTAACGGCTTGCATTTTAATGCTCTCTTCATTAAACATAGTAATGACACTTCCGTGTTTAAGAGTTTGTGTGCTTTTTAAACTCTTTGGCAAAACTGCAATTAGTGTGTGCATTCCTGAAGACTGAGTGCATCTCTTTGATTTGCGTGGAGACTAATTGGTTGATAAGTGACTGATACCCTTAGAGTGGCACTTTATTTAAGATGCAGATGCATGCATCCCGGATTACAGGCTTGCTAATGGTTTGTAAAGACACTGGTTGGTTTACATGACATCCAATGAAAAATTAGAAAGGTGGCAGGTGAGTCAAATTAGGTTCACTTAAGAGTGCTAAGGATGCTATTTCTACACACACAAAAAAAAAAATCAGTGCTGGGGGGAAATTCTAAAATCAGCAGGAACAATCTGATTGTTATTTGTTACCATGGTAGCTGTATGTTTAGAACTCCCCCCTCCCCCCCCCGGTTCCTCTACCAATTCTACTGGAAGACTATTCCATACATCCACTACCCTCTCAGTATAGTAATACTTTCATTAGTCCCTGGCCTTATCTAATATCTAGGATAGCCTTATACCTATCCCACGCATGCTTAAACTCCTTCACTGTATTAACCTCTACCACTTCTACTGGAAGGCTATTCCATACATCCACTACCCTCTCAGTAAAGTAATACTTTCATTAGTCCCTGACCTTATCTTATATCTAGGATAGCCTTATACCTATCCCACGCATGCTTAAACTCCTTCACTGTATTAACCTCTACCACTTCTACTGGAAGACTATTCCATACATCCACTACCCTCTCAGTAAAGTAATACTTTCATTAGTCCCTGGCCTTATCTTATATCTAGGATAGCCTTATACCTATCCCACGCATGCTTAAACTCCTTCACTGTATTAACCTCTACCACTTCTACTGGAAGACTATTCCATGCATCCACTACCCTCTCAGTAATGTAATACTTTCATTAGTCCCTGGCCTTATCCTATATCTAGGATAGCCTTGTGCCTATCCCATGAATGCTTAAACTCCTTCACTGTATTAACCTCTACCACTTCTACTGGAAGGCTATTCCATACATCCACTACCCTTTCACTAATGTAATACTTTAATTAGTCCCTGGTCTTATCTTATATCTAGGATAGCCTTATACCTATCCCACGCATGCTTAAAGTCCTTCACTGTATTAACCTCTACCACTTCTACTGGAAGACTATTCCATACATCCACTACCCTCTCAGTAATGTAATACTTTCATTAGTCCCTGGTCTTATCTTATATCTAGGATAGCCTTATACCTATCCCACGCATGCTTAAACTCCTTCACTCTATTAACCTCTACCAATTCAGCTGGAAGACTATTCCATGTATCCACTACCCTCTCAGTAAAGTAATACTTTCATTAGTCCCTGGTCTTATCTTATATCTAGGATAGCCTTATACCTATCCCACGCATGCTTAAACCCCTTCACTGTATTAACCTCTACCACTTCCTCTGGAAGGCTATTCCATGCATCCACTACCCCCTCACTAAAGTAATACTTTCATTAGTCCCTGGCCTTATCTTATATCTAGGATAGCCTTGTGTCTATCCCACGCATGCTTAAACTCCTTCACTGTATTAACCTCTACCACTTCCGCTGGAAGGCTATTCCATACATCCACCACCCTCTCAGTAAAGTAATACTTCCTGATATAACTTTTAAATCGTTGCCCCTCTAATTTAAGACTAGGTCCTCTAGTTGTGGTAGTTTTTTCTTCCTTTAAATATACTCTCCTCCGTTACTGTGTTGATTCCCTTTATGTATATAAATGTCTCTATCATATCCCCCCTGTTACGTCTTTCCTCCAAGCTATACATGTCAATGTCTATTAACCTTTCCTGGTTCATATTTTATGGGTCCCTAACTCATAGCATAATAGTTAAACTAAACGTTAAAGATACCAGTGGCATTTCAGTTTTGTTTTTCTTTAATATGTTTCACTGTTACTCTTACACAATTACACTTTAAACAGTGTTTTGTGACTTAATACTATTGCAAAAGATCACAAACCCCCAATACTTGGAAACAACAAAGGGGGAATCATAATATAAAACATTCATGGAGCTGAAATAGAACTCTGTTTAAATCCAATGTTGATACATTACAGTGCTGGCATCTTATATACTGCATTTTCAGATTTGCGCCAGGTTCCTAAGCAGCACAGTCAATGCTATATTACTGATTTACCCTTAAATCCAGCAGGCAGTGGCTGCAAATCACACAAATTATTTATGAGGATTGAAATGTTTGACTGACAGATGAAAATGGATTTGACACCAAGTTATATATACAAGTGAGAATGAGGTACATGCCACAGATAACAGGAGACGAAGCAATCAAACATAATTAAATGTAAGTCCTTTATTAATTTTTCATAAAAGTGACAAGTCTGCAGATACAGAGAAATCATCATGCATTTTACATTAAAAACAATCACATAACCCACAGTCTGAGCAGTTAGTTAAACCAGTTTTAAGTCCAAAAGGCGTTAGCGAGTCTTTTCTTTTGTTAATAGTATTTGATACACATGTACATACATTGATCAGACATAACGTTATGACCACCTGCCCAATATTGTGTAGCTCCCATTTTTATGCCAAAACAGCTTCAAGTCATGGACTCCACTAGACCTCTGACGGTGTGCTGGGGTAACTGGCACCAAGACGTTAGCAGCAGATCCTTTAGGTCCTGTAAGTTGTGAGGTGGGGCCTCCATGGATCTGACTTGTTTGTCCAGTACATTCCCACAGGTGCCCGATTGGATTGAGATCTGGGGAATTTGGAGGCCAAGTCAACACCTTGAACTCGTTGTTGTGTTCCTCTAACCATTCCCAAACCATTTTTGCTTTGTGGCAGGGCGCATTATCCTGCTGAAAGAGGCCAATGCCATCAGGGAATACCGTTTCCATGAAAGGGTGTACATGGTCTGTCACAATGCTTAGGTAGGTGGTACGTGTCAAAGTAACATTCACATGAATGTCAGGACCCAAGGCTTCCCAGCAGAACATGACCCAAAGCATCACACTGCCTCCCCGGCTTGCCACCTGTCAGTCCAAAGCATCACACTGCCTCCGCCGGCTTGCCACCTGTCAGTCCAAAGCATCACACTGCCTCCGCCGGCTTGCCACCTGTCTGTCCAAAGCATCACACTGCCTCCGCAGGCTTGCCACCTGTCAGTGGTCATAATGATATGGCTGATCTTTATACTTGGAGACTACCTATGTGTATAAACTGAAAAATACTTGCCAATGAAGATACATCAAAATGCACACGCAGCAAGAAGCAGTATTTATCACATAATTAAATATTGTTAGTCTCTAAACAGGTAAATTCACAGAGATCAATATACTGGGGACACTTGTAGAAATGGAGATATTTTATATTCTTGCAGCAGGAATGTTCATTTGAGTTCCGTTTTATTACATAATAATGCTCTTCCAAAACAAAGAAAACCTTGACCTGCTCCAGACCATGCGCTCTGATGCTAATCTAGAAAGCAAAAGTGTTTTTAAGAGATGTTTTTGCAGCAGGTTTGCTTTACAAGAAACATTTGGCAGATGTGGAAAAGCAAAAAGAGATCATTTGTTCATGCAATGAGTCATTAGCAATGCATTTATTAACTGGGTTAGTAACAATCTCCGAGGTGTTTGTACACAGGGTCCTGGTTCCTGAGAGAGACAATCTGCTCGGCTGCAATATATTTACTGTATGACTCAGGGCTTGTTGTTTAGTTTTTTTGGGGGGCTGATTTAAGGGACTGTATCACCTAAACATTGTTTTTACTGTTAACGTACAAAGTAAAATTGTTTTAAAGTGATCTATACATTGTGTTAGCAGAATTATATCATTTATTTATTTATATATTTTTCAGTAAAAAAGAAAACATGAAAAATATTGACAGTACAGTAAACGGTAACAATTTGCAAATGATCACGTACAAAGGACAAAGTATTGCAAAGACAAACATCTTGTAAAATCGAGACCTTTACGGTAGGCACAGATTCATAATAAATGATTATTAACCCCTTCATGACCAGACTGTTTTTGGAATGTTGTGCGTTAGTGACCAAGGCTGTTTTAACACTTCTGAGGTGTTTGTGTTTAGCTTTAATTTTATTCTTTGTCAGTAGCTGTACCCACACATATTATATATTGTTTTTTTCAGTACAAGAAGGGCTTTCTTTTCATGACATTATTTTGTTCATATCATTTATTGTATTGTGTAAAAAATAGTAAAATATGGTTAAAATTAAAAAAAATAAACACTTTTCCTGACTTTTCTTTGTAAATTCTTTTACTAAGCTTCAAAAGCTAATGAAAAAACGTGCTAAATAGATTCGACTATAGGTCCTGAGTTCAGAAATACCCAATGTTTATATGTTTTTTTGCTTTTTTTTGCATGTTTTAGGTTAATAAATACAAGTAGCATTTAGCTGTTTCAAAACCATTTTTTTTAAAATTAGCGTTAGTGACACTGTAACACCGATATCTGATATAAATCACTGAATAACCCCCCACATGTACACATTTTTATAAAGTAGACATCCCAGGGCATTCAACTTGGGGTAATTTGACACTTTTCACTCTGTCATTTTACCACCAATCTTTGACAAGTTTTGGCGTAGTAATTTTGTGTGTGTTTTATTTCCACACACTTTGAAACTTAGGTATGAATTTAAAGGGAACTGTTCTATTTTATTGCCAAACAAAACCCCAATATATGTTCAGCAACTTCCCCTGAGTATAGCTGTACCCCACATGTATAGGTGTGCTAGGTTTATGTGGCAGGTACAGGGCAAAATTTAGGATATGGTTATTGCCGCTTTAAAACGTGTATTTATTATGTAATACTTGTGACTACATTTCCTATCATGCTCAGCCAGCCAAAGGCTACCGTAGCAGAATAGGAAATGTAGTCTATAGTAGGAAGCACCGATTTTTGCTATCCTTGCTATCCTGCGGCTGCATGGATCAAATATCCAGCTGCTGCGGGCCCCTATCTACTGCTGGGGGCCAATGCAAAGCACTGGCCCCACTTGCAGTCTTTTTTTTTTTAAATAAAATATCCCTAGAGGACCACAGACAGACATAACATGTCATTGGTCCTCTACGGAATAACTTCTTATTTGTATACAATTTATTATTCTTATTTGTAATTTTTTTATTTATTTAATTTTTTATTTTTTTTACATTTTTATTTAACTCTAACCTTAACCCTTTGGTTAGGGTTAGTACAAACCCTAATTCTAACTCTAGGATTAGGGTTTTCATGAACTCTAACCCTAACCCAAGAGTTAGGATTAGCACAATAGTAAAAAAAAAAAACTGTCTCGCTACCGAGACACTTAGCCATGCCGTTGGTAGCGCGATCGCGGTATGCCAGCGTGCATACCGCGATCAGACCTGCATGACGGTCCTGGACCGTCATCGGTCACGAAGGGAGTTTTTCCCCATGACGGTCCAGGACCGTCATCGGTCGGGGAAGGGGTTAAAGGTAACTTAAGTGGAGGGCTACGTTCCTTATATAAATTTAAGTTATTAGACTTTAACGGGGAAAAGATAACCCATAGGGTCGTAGCTTAACTTATCTTTGGAAATAAAGCAAACGGTTAGGGGTGCCTTAATCTGTAGTCAAGATAAGAGAGATAAAAGTATCTCAATTTACACACAAACGACTTAGGTGTAGAGAGATCAGGGGCTCTAATACAATCTGTGTTAATAGGGGGTCGAGACCTTATGAATTATAATCAAATGCATAGATGTGTTTTAAATGGGTCGGCGGAGTCTCCTGCTTATGACATCACCTGTGGCACGGTATGCAAAGTACACATTTCCCATTGAAACCGGGTTTCATTTGCATACCGTGCCACAGGTGATGTCATAAGCATTGAGCCATTTGCTTGCTACATTGATTGTGAATGCAATATTTAGGTGATACAGTCCCTTTAATGTATAAATTATGAGCGATGCTTTCCTGTTTATAACTTCTCATGATGCTAAAATAAAGGGAGATTTGGCTTGATGACTAAGAATTTTGATTAATGGATTTCAGCTAGAAATAGCAGTAGGTGGGGCTGTGTAAATTCTGCAAGAGAAGCAGTGTTTGGAAGAGCAGCAAAGTTTTTGTTGATGATGGTGAACCCCAAGGCATGCCACAGCATCCAGTGAGCTGAGCACCCTAATCACTTAGCAATCCTGTGACCATCAGTCCTATCATCAAACTATATTCCCCACATGGGCATTGGCAGAGTCAGCACATCAGCATACCTCACAACAATGCCTACACACAGGGGCGGGGCTGGGGAGGGGGTATGACAGATGGAATAGTGGCCCAAAATTAGGACCCTCCCATGGGGGTCATTTTATCTAATGGGCAATGTGGGCATGTGCCCAGAGCTCACCAGCAAATGAGGCCACAGCCAGGCCCAGTTTTTCTCCCCCATCTGGAGAAGTAAATATTCAAAAAAGTTGGGAAAGGAAGAAAGGGGGAAAAAAGGCTTCAATTGTGGTAGGGGGGCACAAATATTTATTTACCGGTATCCCTTTGCTGCATCACTGGGGAGGCATGGATGGAAAATCGGAGGTGGGAGGATATTTTGAAGGTTAACTATTTGGTTAACTATTCGGGGGATCTATCACTATTGGACGATGGTGTCAGGCAAAGGCCTTCCCCATGTATGTTGGACATGCAAGAATAGGCTTTTTGAACAGCCTCTGCTTGGTCACCATGCCAGACTGACTATTACTATGTTACTCCCCGGACATTTAGTTCTCTATATTGTTCATTTTCAGTTAGAGAAAGGGACAGTTAGCTCTTCAGTAAGATTTCCAGTTTTCTAAGATGCAGTAAGCAGAACAAACACATTGTTTCTTTGTGACACTTCAACAGGATGAGCTATCAGAAAAGGAATGGTAATATGTTATGACTCCCTGAGCATTCGTACTTCTAACTATTGCTCCTTTTCTATCAGTTAGAAATGGAACTGCCAGCTCCTCCAGTAAAATCTCCAGATTTCCGTGATGCATGTAGAAGGAGCCCAGAACAGGTTTCTACCAGGAAAAGGTGCGCAAATATAAAATAACATGACCGAATGTAAAATAACATTACCAAATGTAAAATAACACTACCAAATATAAAATAACATGAACAAATGTAAAATAACATGAACAAATGTAAAATAACATGACCATTTATTTTTTAAGAACCCCAAAAAAAATGGCATCCCTCTCTCTTTAATAACAAGTCCCCATCTATTTGCAAACTAATCACTGTTATTTTTCTTAATATCCATAACTTTAATAGTCAGACCATGTGGTTTTGATGGATAGACACATGCAAAATTGTACACACATATTCACACACATATATAATTATATTTACAGTGCTTTAGCAAAATTACTGTTTTCAGATTTAATGAAACTAAAATAATGCTTGCAGAGTTCAATTAAGAGCGAAAGAGTAACAAATATCAAATTAGTGCCATGCATATTAATTGTGTAGTGTTTACATTAGCATCCTCCCACATGCCAACCACGCACACACTCTACTACACATGCAAAAAAAACACACCCTTTCATGTGATAAAAGCTTGTGATTTAGAACCTCTTGGAATCAACCTGATTATCTCCAGTCAATTGCAGGTAGATTTGTTAATTAGCTGCGCTGACGATGAGTTGTAACATAAAGAACAATATGTTTTATGATTTAATTATTCAACATGCTCCTAAGAACAGGTTTCCAAATTCGGCCATTATTTTAATTTCTGGAATTCCATTTCAACAAGTGGAATTTCACAAAAGTTCATTTCAGAATAAGTCGAACAAGGTTAAGGGTTAAGGAACTCGGAATTTGGAGGAAGAGAAGGGGAATAGTGTTTGTGTGAGAGTATGCTTGTGTGTGACTGTGTGACTGTGTGACTGTGTTTATTAGTGAGTGTTTTTGTGTGTATTAGTGTGTGTATTACTGAGTTTGTTTGTGTGTATTAGTGAGTGTTTTTGTGTGTATTAGTGTGTTTTTATTAGTGAGAGTGTTTGTGTGTATCAGTGAGTATTTTGTGTGTTTTAGTGTTAGCGTGTATTAGTGAGTGTGTTTGTATGTACTAGTGGTAGCATGTACTAGTGAGTGTGTTTGTGTGTATTAGGAAAGCTCTTTATAACACAGTCACAGGTGAACTGCATGATGGGCTGTCATGAAGTGCAAAGAAGCAGTCTATAAGGGGTACATGCTGCCCGACTATGACAGCACAAAAATCACACTGCCTCCACTAGACCACCAGGATCAGGACACCATGCTGATGCTCACTACAGAAAAGGCAAACAGCAAGTAGGATGATATTATTTGTATTATTATTAAAGGCAAACATATTGTGGGCAGCAAGAAGAGCTTGGCAGAGCAGTATTGAAAAAAGTGCAATCTCTATAAACCACAGATACACAGAATGTGTCGGCAGATAAGAACCATTCTGCCCATCAAATCTGTGCAAATATTTATGAATACTTTCATTAGTCCCTGGGCTTATCTTGTATCTAGAATGACCTTATGTCTATCCCATGCAAGTTTAAATATTAATATTACAAAAAAATAACAGCGATTGTGCATTTATTAAAACTTCCCAATATTTTTGTGTGCACAAAGCTTTGCCCCCATAGGAACTCATCTCTTATTTAAGTCTTTAAAAGCTGTCATCAACCCTGACGCGTTTTCATGGGTATTTGCTAGTGAATTGGGCTTATTTTCCCTAAGGTATAGAGTGAATACCCACAAAACACATGGATTGTACTAAGTGAACCAGAACGTTTCTTTCACACTGTTTGTTTTGTAGTCATTTTAAATATTGACCGTATGAAGAGTTAGGAATTCTCATCTTCTGTTTTCAAAAAAATTGACATATGGGTGAATCATAAACCTACAAGCTCCTCCTAGTCGTGGGCTAGCAAGTTTTTTTTGTCAGAAAATGATTTCACAGTCCTCAAAATCCAATGGGCATGGGTCATTCCAAAGCTTCCAAAATTAAAGTTTGTTTAGTATACACTGCCATATTTGTGCATTTTTCCCTTTATTGTTATTATTTTTTTTTTGTTTTTTTCGGCTGTGACTCAGGACGGATAATAACCATCAGCCAGCCCAGAACTCACTATTCTTCCTTGCTTTGAGGGAGCAACGTAAAGGAAGCTCCCTGCAGAGTTTTGGAAAATAAAGATTTTCTTCTTCTACTAAGCCAGCCTTTTGATAACATTATGTGCCCGGATCAATTGCTGACTCCCTGTAGATCTAAGCCTGTTTTTACATCAAGCTTTCCTTTGCAGCTTCCTTTGGTGCTGGAAGGGTTAAGTAACATTGTTTTAACGTGGGAAGAATACTTTACTGTAAGTTGTTATGTAAGGGGACTTCTAATGCTAGCTGCGTGTGCTTGCAGAAATTCAAGGAAGGTACAGACTAGTTACTTTAACTTCTCACCTGGTGTAAAACCTATTAAGTCTCTGGTCCTTGCAAATGGCAGCTCTGGGTGCTAGACATGTCACTAGTAATACAAAAAACAAAAACACAGACACAAATAAAAATGCAGAAAAAGTACAA
Organism: Pelodytes ibericus; assembly: GCA_036172795.1. Classification (NCBI taxonomy): domain Eukaryota; kingdom Metazoa; phylum Chordata; class Amphibia; order Anura; family Pelodytidae; genus Pelodytes; species Pelodytes ibericus. Next base: position 9,464,815 of record CM069863.1, on the reverse strand, counting down.
CTGTGTGTATGAACAGCAGTTTCAACTATACATTTCAACACTTTTTGTGATTTTCGATGCAATTTCAACGCAAACCATACAGCCAGCGCGGGCACTATATATGGGATACTTGCTATTCTGATCTGGTTCTGCCCTCTTGTGGGCAGGAGCTTAGGCAGTGTGCGCTTCTCACTTGCATTGCTCTGTTGCTGTTGGTAGACTGCCCCTAGCGGCAGTCAGCAACATTGCAATACAAAAAAAAGTCTAAAATAACCTTAGATATAGGGTTAGGGTTAGCGTTACTTTAGGGTTAGTGCTAGAGTTAGGGTTAGATTTAGGGTTAGGGTCAGGATTGTAGGTGAAAATGGGAAACACAAAAAATACTACTTTTTGTTATTGCCCTATAACTTGTAAAAAAAAAAACATCAGTAAAACATGTAAACATGGCATATCTTTAAACTCAGGACAAAATGTTAGAATCTATTTAGCACTGTTTTATTTGTAGATGTGAAAAAGATGTTTCATGTAAAAGATAGAAAAATATAAAATTTTTAAAATTTTCAGCATATTTTATTATTTTTGTTAGAGTAAATTATATGATATGATGAAAATAATGGTATCTACAAAAATACTTCCTTATGCCAATAAGATGATACAATTTGCTTGCGTACGGTAAATGAGAAAGATTAAAATTACAGCTCAACACAAACACCACAGAAAAGTTAAAACAGTCCATGTCACCAAGGGTCACCAAAGAGTCATGCCACGAAAGGGTTAAACTTAAGGCCAATTCAGCTGAATTGGAGAATTTTAGCAAATCAGCTATGATGTTAAGTTTGAAATTCCCTTGTCAATTGCCTGGAATTCTCTCTTACATCAATAAAGCCCCTGGAATACATGAAACCCTTTTGGTGCTACTAGAAATGTATTCCCACCTCTCTTGCAGAGCTCCACAAACAGAGTAACCCCCCAAAACACAGCTACCATTATAGTTGTATAAAATATTTGCCTCCCTGTATTTAAAACCAGTTGGTAACTTGCATTGTACCATCCCTGCAATCTAAACAGGAGGAATTTCAATGGGTTTCTTTGTGTTAAAACCTTTGATAAACAAACTCAGGAAAGCCATATCCAAAAATCATCAAATTCCTGCAAATCTGAAGCCTTGCTCAAATCTACTGACAGCTCCAGCTCAAGAGGTGTTAGAAGTATACGCTACAGATCCAATCTTACATGTGTTATAAAGTAGCATGCCAGTAAAACGCATCGAACTCGCATGTGTTTGGAGAATGTTTCTGCGGAAAGGGAAACCATTCTGGAAGCTGTTAATTTTATTTCATGACTTTGAATCCTACCCCTGGCTCGGATGATGAATGACGAGGGTTGTATTCAAATGGAATTCCCAATGTGAAGCAGTGTTTGGAATAATTGGTGATGTTCGAGCGATTTATGATAAATAATGCATCCGGGATGACTAAATTATCAGCTTTTGGCACATTTAATAACTGATAAGGCTTTCATTTAGCTGTGAAGTACAGCATAAAGTGTACATGCATTGTAATTCTTTGGGACATAATTGCTTTGTAATTGCTAACTGTTGGTAACATTTGCGAGTTTCTCCCGCTATAGATCAATCTACGGCCCGAGAAGTAATTCGAGTGATACATTTATCTTCGTTTTCTAGAAATGATGGCCCACTAAACTCTACCCAGAAAGGTCTGTTTGAATGCAGCTCCGCAGTTTATCATATTTGTGGCAAGGCAGATTTGATTGTCATGCGTATCCATGCGTCTAATAATGATTGTCTTTGCGTCAGCTAAAATCTATTAAAATGAACCCGTCATACAAAGATGGCGGGGTTCCTTTTGGAGATGCCAGCTTTGTTTTTTTTGTTTTTTTACCAAAACATCGATAGGAAATGTATTCCATCCAAATAGCGGGAGTGCCTTTCCTAGCACTGGGCACTCCAGCTGCATGGACAACAATTGCCGTGATGCTCAGGACACCTGGAGGCTAACGGAGCATCATGAGAAATCAAATCCAGGCAGCTAGAAATTAAACATTCCTCCCTGCCAGCTGGCTTACTTAGGTGGGGTGGTTGTGTTGATAAGGCTTCCTCCCTGGCGGTCCAAAGGCAAGGGCGATAACCTGGGCCCTCATCAGGCTCCAGTCTGTGTGGGAATCCGGACAAGAGAAGAAATCGGTTTGCAGAAGGAGCTCACAATCAACAGGTATGCAAAAATAAGCCAATTTAATAAACGGGGAAAAAAAAGGTACAAAAGGTAAGGACAAAAATACACAGTGAAATAGACGCCTTACGCGTTTCGTGCTTCAAGAGCACTTCTAGTCTAGTGTGGTACCACACCCTCTGGGGGTTACTCACGAAAAAGGGGAGATGAGGTGAGTTGAGGTAAGAGGAACATTTAATCTTGCCAATTCAGCTACACATTGTGCAGGGACAAACCTGCTGAGTTCCCTTAGCGTGGGAACCTAACTGGGTCGGACCCTGCACAATGTATACTCACCTCGTCGCACTTGAACTCACCTTTTAGTGAATAGCCCCCTTCGTGAGTCTATTAATGTGCTGTGTGCTTAAGATAGAGAGACCCTAAACTAGGAGCGATATGGAGCCTTATGTTACCCACGTCCTTCCTTCTTTTTCCGGGGGTCCGTCACAAAAGGGAGGGGTTACTGGCGGTGATATGCAGCAGGGATATTTCCCATATAAAACGTTGATGAGGGTAATAGGATTATCAGTCTCACACAGAAATGTCCTGCTTGGATTCAATGTAGATTGAGGTAAACTACATAATGATCACATAAAGAGGAGCTTTTTTTTCCTGGCGCTATAACTAATTTAATTGTTAAAACTCACTTAACAGACGGCTAATTATTTCTGTTTCTTCCCCTGTCTCTGTTGAGATTACCTTTCCCATCAAATCCATCATGGTCCACAAATTAAAGTGGGGAAAGATTATAGGTCTTAATATATGTGTCTGTTAAAAGCCCACTAGAACCTATTAAATAACTAATGGAGCATGTTATACATTTTCCATCCATAATGATAGCAATTATTTTTATTTTCTCTATTTTTTTTATGAAACATATACTCTCTGCGTCAGTGCCTTCAGTGTTAGGCCATTATTTGGGGAATAATATATTGTGGCGCTTGACGTGTTTTTTTACTATCCGAGAATTAACTGATTTAAAGGACAATTGTCACCAACAATAACTTATGTTTAAATTAAATTTTGCATCAAGTGAAAGAATTTTAAACAGCAATTTCATGAAGAAATACAAATAAAGTATCTTACTGAGCCCTCTTTGCTCCTTTTGGCTCTAGCAGGAGAAGTACATCTTGTTCATGATTGTCAGTCAGATGGGTCAGACACCACAAACCTAACACCACAAACCTTACACCACAACCCTTACACCACAACCCTAACACCACAACCCTTACAACACTAACTCCACAACTCTAACACAACATCACAAACACCACAATCCTAACACCACAGCACTATCACCACAACCCTAATTCCACAACCCTAACTCCAAAACTCAAATGGCACTAACTCCACAACCCTAACACCACAACACTAACACCGCAGAATAAACACGACAACCCTAACACCACAGCATAAACACCACAACCCTAATTCCACACCTAACACCACAACCCTCACAGCACTAACTCCACAACCCTAACACCACACAGCTAACACTACAGTTTAAACACCACAACCATAACACCAAAGCACTAACACCACAACCCTAATTCCACAACCCTAACAATACACCCCTGACACCACAACCCTAACACCACAGCACTTACACCACAACACTAACATGATAACCCTAACACCACAGCAATAACACCACAACCCTAATTCCACAACCCTAACACCACAGCTCTAACACCACAACCTTAACACCACAGCATAGCACTAACACCACAACCCTAACAACACAGCACTAACGCCACAACCCTAACAACACAGCACTAACGCCACAACCCTAACACCTCAGCTCTAACAACACAACCCTAACACCTCAGCTCTAACAACACAACCCTAACACCTCAGCTCTAACAACACAACCCTAACACCACAGCTCTAACAACACAACCCTAACACCTCAGCTCTAACAACACAACCCTAACACCTCAGCTCTAACAACACAACCCTAACACCACAGCTCTAACAACACAACCCTAACACCTCAGCTCTAACAACACAACCCTAACACCACAGCACTTGCTGCAAGACAGACAAATAACAGTCTATAATAAAAAAAAAAAACCATGGACTATTACTTTAAAGAGGTAATATGCTGACCTACTTTATTAAAAAAAAAACAATGCATAAAACAGGGTAATTCATCTGCCTTTCAGTTTCCTCAGTGGTTCAAAATAAATAATGATTTCCGGAGTAAAGATGAACTGCATGGGAAATGATCTACAGTGTATCTAAAAAATAAAATGTTTCCTAAGCAGATCTTTCATTCTCTTGGTGAAACACCCATTCCAATTACCAGCCTTCTCAGTTGATCTTGAAGGAGTTTATCCAATTTTTTTTTTCCCAAAGTATTCAAAATTCATTTTTCTTCCAACTGAGAAATACAGCTTGCAAAAGCATTTCCCACACAAGCTATATCAATCATCCAATTCTTATTTTAAAATATTTGTGAAATACTTGTGAATTACGTATGCTGATGGATATTATGATGGCTGAGCAATAGACGGCCCCTCAATGCTTATTTAGCATAAAAGTAATAACCAAACTCAATTTATTACTTAACAGAATACATTTCACTTTTGAAGATGCATTTTTCATATTTTTTCTATTGCACCTGCCTATTTGTCTAGTCTATGAATGCAGTCTAATAACGGACGAGCTGCCTCCCAGGACACACTTTAGGCTTTGTATTTTTACAGTCAACCGAAAAATATATTAAAGGACAACTTTCATTAAAAATTATGTTTTTTTTTTTTAATTAAAAAGAGATGATTTAATGAAAGAATTCAAATAAATGACCTAATTGAGCCTTCTTTGCTCCACATAGCTCTATCGGGGGGCGAACATCTTGTTTGGAATCTTGGTCAGATCTTCATTCACCCTGAGTCATCCGACTGAAGATCTGACCCAAAATTCTAAACAACATGATAATACTATAAAGAGCAAAGAAGACTCAACAAGGTACTCTATTGGTATAATTTCTTTAAAGCGTTTCTATTTGAAAACACCTACACTTGATGCAATCTTTCAACTTGTTTTGCCAAAATTTGATTTTAAAGGGCCAGTGCCGCCTACTGTGCCCCCCCCCCCCAAATAGTTTGAGATAAAGTCCTATTTCACGTTAAACCAAAGAAAAAGAAACATATCTGTCTGATCAAAAGTGGATAGAAAAAGGGGAAAGAAAGTCTAATCGTTGATCTCCTTATTGGGGAAATACCTAGAGGGGAACTGTACATTGTTTTAAAGTAAAAATAAGTACATGTATTAAATACATATACAACATACTAATAATCAAGCTAGATGGAACAGACCCTTTAAAAACATTAGGTCATTTTCAAGTAGGGGTATTTTTTTTAAGGGCATCACAATCTCACATATCTAATTCTACCACCACCTCCTCCAGACTGAATCTTTGCAGTTGCCAATGAAGCAGTTTTACAACCCATCCTTTTCTCTTGATCTATACATTTGCTTGCATTTCTCCAGCACAATCTATAGATCTTTCTTTATATTCTACATTTCACCGTGTAAACGCTGATTTAGCTGACAGAGTTCCTTTAACTGAAAAATCATTACAGACATCCTCGTAAAAACCTGACCCTGTGCTTACGATGTCACATTGCTTTTATATATAAGCGGCCGTTACTTCGAGCAAGGGCTTTTGCGCTGAAATATTACAAGTGGAAGAATGAAATATTTATGAACAAAACACATAAAACAAGGCTGTTTATTTGCACCAGCCTCGGGGAACTTAATTGATGCTAAAAAAAAAAAAAAAAGCACGAATTCGCCCAAAACCACAGTACTAAAATATATAATCCTGGGAAACACAAACCTGTAGTACAGACATTAAAAAATCAGGTCAGATTAATACATATCACAGGCCCTACAAGAAAAGTACAGGAACTGACTTTACACAATAAAAACCCCAAAAATATAATTCCGCCAGGCAATGTGGGTTGCTGGGGCGTGGCTTGGGATAGGGGGAGGTGGCGCAACTGCTCAAGCGAGGTAGCCGCGTCACTCAAATGACTCTCCTACTTATTGTAGGCGTTCTGACAATATGTCCAGGAAAGGCGTTCTTATCATCAGGTGAACCGCGCATGCTCCCGATCACTCACAGATCTGTCAGCTGAGATGGTGACAACTATACTTCCCATGATGCCTCCCAACGGTATGAAATGTGAATTATTAGACTCGGGGGGTGGGGGCTAAAAATAGTGATCTGACAAGTGAACAGCTAAAATTAGGCATTAAAGGGACAGTATCACCTAAACATTGTTTTAAATGTGTATGTTGAGAATAAAAAAAATGATTTAAAAGTATCTATACATTGTGTTAGTTAAATTGTAAGCAAATGCCTAAATTAGGAGAAACTTTTGTAAATGTATCTGTGGAGTCTCCCGCTTATGACATCACCTGTAGAGTCTCCTGCTTATGACATCACCTGTGGCACGGTATGCAAATGAGCTGCTTTTCAATGGGAAATGCGTAATTAGCATATGAAGCCACAGGTGATGTCATAAGCAGGGGACTCCACAGACACATTTAAAACACATTATTCTCTTAATTTAGGCATTTGCTTCCAATTATGCTAACACAATGTATAGATACTTCACAGTAAGCACAATGTTTGGGTGATACAGTCCCTTTAATTAACTTTCCAATGAATTGTTTCTGTTCTCCAGCCAGTTCAACTTAAATTATTACAGTAAATGAAAAATTGATTTGCAAAAAAAAACCAAAAAAAAAAACCCCTACAAAATATAATTGGATTAAAATATTAAGGTTGAGATCCTATATTTGGAGGAGAATCTTGACCAACGATCAGTTTGTCTGTAACTTCAGTCCGCTTCTATCCTAAGTAGAATTTAAAAAAAAAAACGTAGCGAAATATCCTGGTTCGTTGGAATATAAAATTTCTGAGAATTAGCACATGCAACTCGACGCAGCTAGCCCAAATCACTGATAGCTGCTCAGTGAGATGGATTAGATCCATCTCAAGTTCAGAGAACGCTGTGCTAAATACTAAGATTGACTCTGGTCAGTGGTGAGATAATTGAAGGTGAAATCAGACACAGACTATACGTGACCACAGATACCTGAAAATTAGGGATTTCTGGCATCTAATCCTTCCTCGTGAGCTGCACAGCCCCATCCTTGGCTTGAGGATACCACTTGTATAAATTAATACAAAGTAATTGGTTGTGATTCTTATAAAGTTATATATATATATATATATATATATATATATATATATATATATATATATATATATGTTATGTATTACTGTGGACAGAGCAGTGTTATCATTTACATTTCTATGGTTGGGACGAGATCTGGTTCAAAAGTACTTTTTTAGCTTCTTATAATAGGCGAGGTCAGACATACCCATAATATACCGTATTTGCTCGATTATAAGACGACCCTGATTATAAGACGACCCCCCAAACTTTCGATATTCCTTTAGGAAAAAAACTAAAAGCTTGAATATAAGACTACCCTATAGGAAAAAAGTTAAACTTGTATATATTCACATGTAAATTGCTTTTTTAATAAAAAAATTATATCAAAAAATGCATTTCTTGTTTTTATTTCCTTTTATGTGCCAATGCTGCCTCTCTCTTTCCCTTGCCCCCAGCTTTGTCTCTCTCCCCCTCACTTTGACTCCCCCCTCGCCTCTGTCTCTTCCTCCCCCTTGTTTCTCTCTGCCCCCTTCCCTCCCCTTGTTGCTCTGTCCCCCCCTCCCTCTGTCTCTTCCTCCCCCTTGTTTCTCTCTGCCCCCTTCCCTCCCCTTGTTGCTCTGTCCCCCCCTCCCTCTGTCTCTTCCCCCCCCTTGTTGCTCTGTCTCTTCCCCCCTCCCTCCCCTTGTTGCTCCGCCCCCCCCCCCTCTAACAGCAGGGGATGTCTGCGCGATGAGCCGGAAGTACCCGGCTTCATCACAGAAGTCCCGGCGGTCGTGCCGGGCTGCAGCAGGGAGTCTGCGCTCATCGCACAGACATCCCCTGCTGTTAGAGAGGGGGATCCAGGTCCCCTGCAGCTCTGCTGGGGACCTGGATCCCTGTCTTATAATCTGACCTCAATTTGAGGTCAGATTATAAGAAGACCTCGATTATAAGACAAAGGGGGTTTTTCAGAATTTTTTTTCTGAAAAAAACCTTGTCTTATAATTTAGCAAATACGGTAATAATAATAGCCATGGGCTTTATTCAAGAAGAATGAACTGATAGGGGAATTGCAAACAGAAGGTTGGAAAACATGCTGAGTTACATATGGTACAGGTTACCCTATCCACAACTGATTCTAAAGGGAATTCATTGTAAAGCAAAGGTCTTTATTCATAAAAGAGAGAACTGCAGGGAACTGAGACGGGAATGTCAAACTTAAAGGGACACAATGTTATTTTTCACTTTTTCTGCTAATATAGAAGCAAAAGTGAAATTTTAGTTGTCCCTAGTATGAGGATAAACTGGCAGGTACTTTTGATAGTACACACCAGATTATCCTCTGACCGGCTCGCGCAGAGAAAGACCCTCGTTTTTGCATGGGACCAGCAAGGGGGACCTTAACTAGAGACCCTCGAGAGACCCTCGAATTTGGCAGTCAGAGTAGAGTGAGCCCCTGCTCTGATTGGCTGTGCGCGTGCAGACGTTTGTCAGCACGCGACAACCAGGAACTGCTGTGTCTCGCACGCGAGACACAGCAGTTAGTAAACCCACGTGGATCTATTAAGATACACATCGGGCTTACTTACAAGTTCCGGGACATGTTTTGTTTAACCCTTGCTCCTTTCACGGAAGAAAAGGTTAAACAAGGTTTAATGTTCATTAAAAGCCAAAGTAGCAGAGGTGGAAATGTTCCCCCATTCAGCTGCATTGGAGATTTTTTCCAACTCAACTACTTTGTCTGTGAGTTTGAAATTCCCTTCTCAATTGCCTGCAATTTTCCTGAATAAAACCTAATTTATTATTATTGACCGCATTTTAATTTTTAATTCTAATTCCAGTAATATTCTAGTAATGATTTCCAACTGATTTACCAGTGAGTGTGTTTTTTTTCACCATCTGTGTATGTTTTTGGACAAACATATTTTTTCTGTTTTGGGTTTTGTCCACTGACATATTCATTTTTTCGGATGAATTTCACCCATAATTTTCGTCTGGGGTGCTGCCTTCGGGCGAATGGAATCGCGCTAAAGTTTATTTCAGGAGAAATCAAACAAGGCAGGTTTGAGTTTGAAAAAGTTGGATGAATGAGACAAATTTCTGTTTTGTAAAATGCCCATCTTGGCAATTAAGGTGGGATAGTCAGAGCAGAGTTAGACCACCCACATTAACACAGCTGTGTGAAGCTCAGGGGTCTCATCAGGAAGGATGAGCATCTCAAGGATGTAAAAAACAGGAAAGCGTTTAATGATTTTATTGAAAGTAAAAAGCACCTCTTATTGCCCAAAATAGCTTGATAAAAGTCACACAATATTAGAACATGAGGGGTTATTTAAGTCAATTCTGGAGCAAAGTTCTAAAAGTGGATCAGTCACTATGGAAACCAATGGAATGTTCCACAGTCACCATGGAAACCAATGGAATGTTCCACAGTCACCATGGAAACCAATGGAATGTTCCACAGTCACCATGGAAACCAATGGAATGTTCCACAGTCACCATGGAAACCAATGGCATGGTCCCCAGTCACCATGGAAACCAATGGAATGTTCCACAGTCACCATGGAAACCAATGGGATGTTCCACAGTCACCAGTTAAACCAATGGCATAGTCCCCAGTCACAATGGAAACCAATGGCAGTTCCACAGTCACCATGGAAACCAATGGAATGTTCCACATTCACCATGGAAACCAATGGAATGCTCCACAGTCACCATGGAAACCAATGGCATTGTCCCCCATCACCATGGAAACCAATGGAATGCTCCACGGTCACCATGGAAACCAATGGAATGTTCCACAGTCACCATGGAAACCAATGGAATGCTCCACGGTCACCATGGAAACCAATGGAATGCTCCTGCTGATTAGACCACTTTTAGAACTGTGTCCCAGAATTGTTACTGCTTCAAGCAAAGGGAAATACATCCTGCCAGCTGCTACGATAGCTCAGTGTGGTTATGAACCATCGGTAGAATCACATCAGTCTTTTGGCCAGCAGGCTCATTTCATGGCAGGGTTAGCTCAGTCCTTCATTTTTCTAAGGTAAAAAAAGAAAAATATTGTTTGAATGTGTCTGTGGAGTCACCGGCTTGTGACATCACCCAGTGGCTTGATTTGCAAATGACACATTTCCTAGGGGACTATGGCGGACAATTTAATCATATTCTAAAGACCTTTACAAACCTTGCCACGGACCCTTTGCCTCTCCCTGGTCAAGTCGTCTATTATTTATGCAGATGACCTTATTTCTCAGACACACCTAATATAATATAATCAGCACTTTTACACTGTAGCAATTCCATACATACACATTCCTTAACTCCTTGGTATGACCACGCTCCCCCAGTTGGTATCCTCCCTGCCCCCAGTTGTGAGTGCATCTGATGGCAGTCCTCCTTACTGCTCCTTCTGTGATCTCATACGACAATAAAACCCAAGTCATTTAATTACAACTAATAGTTTAAATTTGTTTCTTCTTACCATTTTGTCTCTAAGTTTTTGTTTTAATTCTGATCTGCAGCCAAAATGGAGAGAGTGTTTGATGTTAGCACATAACCAGACCTGCTGCTGTTATTCCAGAAGACAGGGCCTTTAAACCATTGTATTCTCAGTAGTCACTTGACTCTTTAATTAAAGCGTAGCACTTACTTCAATAATTGGTTCCATCGAGCCCCTCTGCAAATGAAATAACGAAATCAGCTGGCAAACGCAATCGACTGTCAAATGAAATTATCAGTCCAATGAAGTTCTGCCAATTTGGAAGCATTACTATCACAACTGCACTCTTACTCCCAGGGCTTTGTTTGTTTGGCTATGTTCTTTGCTACCTCTAGACGGCCCCTGTTCTGTCTCGATCGGCGATTCTCAACCTGTGTAACCTCAGGACAGACCTTTGTCCTTAGTTAGGAAGGCACGACCCATGAATAATTTTATTTCCGAAATATAAATCATCCCGCAAATCAATTTGCGCGGTATTCCACAATGTGTATATATATTTAATGTTCAAAACCTGGAACAATAAAACAGAGCTTCTCCGCAAGTTTGAATAGTTCAATAATGGTAGGTGCCAAGTGATAATGAAAGTGCCATTGAGCTAAACACCTATTAAAATAAAAAAATATTAAAACACATGAGACTATTTAGAAGTCATGGGAAAGCTGAGGATACTTTGTGCTCCTGATAAGTGTCTCAAAGTTTGGGGTGATTGTAGACAAAGCGAACACTGAGGTCATGTTCAGTGCCCCTTCTGTTTCTATATTTTGTCTTCACCAGGACTAGAGCTGAGAAAGCACACTCACTGCTGTGCATCTGCTGTATCATGCCCAATCTCAGGCAAAGTTTTATATTGTATCAATAAAGTAAACAGTCAAGTCTTTCCTGATCCTATGGGGGGGGGGGGGGGGTTACAAAATATCAGCAGCAGTATCTAAAAAATTGCCATCCTTTCCTTGGGGTTCTCAGCTTCAGACTGTGAATGCAAAATGTGTTGCTACATCATTGTTTCCTCCCAATCAAAAGTTAGACTCTTTGATGAAGCCCAAGGTCTGCGACCCACTCCACACACCAGCTAGGTGGGAATATCTCAGTTTGGAGAAAATCTGTTTGCTGTTCTCATGAAGCAGTCAATTATCTCCAGACCTTCTTTAACCCTTTCCCGACGTTAGGACGTACTATGCCTTAAAGTCGTTAGGACGGCATAGTACGTCCTGTACTAAACAGCTCATCGCGGCTCCCCACTTCCGGGTTCGGGCACGCCTCCGTGACGTCACACGTGACGTCCGGAAGTCTAGCGATTTTTTGGCAGGGACCCACAGGGTCTATTAAGACCCTGATCGGGTCTCTGCCAGAGTGTTCCTGGCTACCGATCACCTTGTGAACGGTGGCCAGGAACAAATCGTGACGTTTTGGTGCTTGCGTGGTTTGGGACGCAAGCACCATGCGGCACGAAGGGGTTAAATCTAGGACCTTGGACCGAAATGAAGGACAGAAGTAGAGCTTGGTAGGACAGGGGGGCTGCACTTACTGGACTTGCAAACACAGCTAATCAAAGGAATACAAGACCCAAACCTGCTGGTTAACATTTCCCTCTCCAGTATGAAAGAATTACTCTCTGTATGAAAGCAGTTTCTGGGTATACTGTGTGCACATCTAATGGCAGCACAGGCGTGTTACCTGAGGAAGGTGCCAGTACAGTATACATAATTCTTGGTCATGCTTCTCACATCGCTTTCCCTGGTGATGTATACACTTGCTCCCAAAGCCGTGTGACATTTACATGCAGGCTTTGTGTTTGCAGATTGTTTGCAAGCTTTCACATATGTCTTATTGCTGGCAGACAATAAAGGACCGGGCCGTTGCTTCACAGTGAGTGACATTTGCATTTGCCTGTGTTATCAGTTCATTTCTCCTGGGAAATAATAGATTTTTTTTTTTTTTTCCAACCGCGCAGAAAAAAATAAACACATCATATTTTGTGTTGATGGACCTCAATCTAAATGGGGCGCTGACAAAATATATAATAAATCCATTCCCCAGCTAACACCATCGCACTTTAGTGGCTAAAAATAGTCCCAATCTATAAGGGATCCTGTCCATACACTATAGATAATGAAAAAGAGAAGGATAATTAAGTATAACTAACCTAATACACTGCAGAATTGGATAGTTAGGTGATTATTGCTCTGTACTTCAACAATTAAACAATTCTGTACTTGTAATATGGAAATCCTTCAACCCCTGTGTGACGAAATGCGTCCCAGATGATGCAAGCACCAAAATTCCACTTTTTGTTCCTGGCCACCGATCACAAGGAGATTGGTAGGCATGGGACAGAATGGCAAAGACCCGATTAGGGTCTTAATAGTCCCTGCAGTGGGATCTGATCACAGCTCATCGTGCGGAGCTGTGATGAGCTGTCAAACATTCTATGCCGTCCTAATGTCTTTTAGGACCCAAAAAAAAATAGGACATCCTAGAGCATCCTAGCCTCGGGAAGCATAGAGCATCCTAGCCCCGGGAAGGGGTTACGCTAAGAGTTGTGCAATGGTAGCTGGTTTAAAATCCTTCAGTACCAAATAAGTCAAGAATTGAGTAGTTAATAATGTTTTGGATATGTCTGTAAAAAAAAACAGCAAAAAACGAGCATGTCATCTCACCGATGTACCTATAGATTGCACAGAGAGAAACCTGGTGGTGAGTTTCTCCTGTGAGAAGAAAACACATGGTCAGCTGAGCTCCTGTAGCAGGATAAACTCTGCACAATGGATAGTTAAGTAGATCAGATGTAATGTTTTTCTCAACTCACTCCCCTTTTAGAGAATAGATTTGTCTGTATTATCTAAGGTCTTACCACTCTAACTGGCATCTCACTGAAACATTGTTTTGGCTGATTTAAATATATGGTCAGGCCCCCTTGAAGTTTGCAGTTACTTTAAAAGTGGTATTATAGGGATCAGAATTGCATACATTACATTAACATTTATTTATAGAGCGCCAACAATTGACATCATAGAGGGGGAGGGGGGGGGCTACATGCTAAGTTAGACACACACAAACAGACTGATACATGAGGCAGAGAGCTCTGCTCACAAGCTTACCTGGTCACTTTCAATTTCCTTTATATTAGCATAACTATATCTTAACTTAACTCCACCCCCTGCCTGTATCACTAGGACTCTAGACAGAAAACTTTACACCTGGTGTAGAAGCCTTGACAGCCTCCTGTTTGACGTACTGTATCACAAGTGTAGATACCATTTGAGACACTATAAATGTTGCTTCTTTTTTTATTCCAGGAACCTTCCAAATCCCGGAGAGCAGACTGGGAGGATCAATAGAAGCTGCAAAAGTGATATATCTGATTAAATTGAACATGTTTAAAATAAAAAATATACGCATGCATTTTTTAAAATTATTTTTGAGCTGTAAAAAAAAAAGCATTCCAAATCTTAAGTCATTGTCAAGATGCTGGTCTTTTACGTCTTGTTGTAAATATTCATTGTGTTTAACTATCTAAAAGTAAATAACTTACTTATTACCCATTACACTCATTTTGTGGCATGCTAGTCACGGTTAACTAATCTTCCGACTCCTACATCCCTTATTTTATATACCTCTGCATGAGCTGCCTTCGGAGAGGAGACAGGTGGCTTACTTGTCACAAGGGCGCATATTTCATATTACATTTTACACCTTAATCCATCTGCTAGGATAATAAAATCACACACACACACAAAATAAATGTGAGTTATATATTATATGATCCGTCTATACATTTGGCTTTCAACCTTTTTTTTCACCGAAACGTTATTCTTTTGAATCTCCGGGGTCTCGATTCATCAAAGGGTTATAAATATTTACAGCCGGCTATTTTGTTTTCTTTTGCTATAAAACATGATTTATCTGCTCTATTGCTTTAACGGTGAAACAAGACAAATGTTAAGGCAGTGCTGTCTCTTAAAACACAGATTTAAAAGGTGTATTGTATAGACAACACGGCACAAGGTAGAGCTATACAGACAGAAACATTAATACACTGTGCTATACATAGGGTGAAGGAATACCCCAAAGTATCCTTTTATAGTCTCACTTTCTGTTTGGATGGCAATGATTGGCTGTGATCACTATCCCTATATATCCAATTGAATGTCACTTCCTGTCTTCGTAACAGTGATTGGCTGTGAGCAGTATCCCGAGACGGTCTGTTGACTAGCACTTCCTGTTTGAATCGTAATAGTTGGCGGTTTAGATGACATTCATCATCACTTCCTGTTTCAATGGCAGTGGTTGGCTGTGATCAATATCCCAAATTTAGTTTTGAGTACCAGCTTCCTGTCTGTATAGCAATGGTTGTCGGTGATCTCTATCTTCAAGTACCACATCCGGCCTGGATATTCAAATTCGAATGAATGCATACATTTGTATAAGTACATTTTATATAATTTATCAAGTGGTCCTTTAATCTGATGCATTGGTGTGCAATTCTGCTAGCGCAATGTATAGATCTATTTTTATTATTATTATTATTATTCTCTACATTCACAGTATAATCTTTTTTTAATGGACTCCCTCTTATTTATACTGAGTTTTTGTGCACACCCAGTCTAGACTAACATAGCACTTTTTTTAAATAGCCTGGAAAACAAAAACTAAAATCCCTTTTTATCCTCTTGTATTTTTTTTCTCTTTCCCTGTCCTGTAAGTTTCTTTTTTTTTTTTTTTTTTATAAATTACAAAATTATATTAATTCTAACTTTGCACGCCTGGTGGTTTCACACTCTCTGACGAGTGAGCAATAGATATCTCCTGAGTCCAAAAACAAAGAATAATTCTAGTTTCAATGACTTACTGTAGCGGTCAGATATTAATATTATTATGTTAAGCATTTTATAGGACACATTATCAGCTGTTGAGTGAAAATTATATTTCCCCTGCCACCCAAATTCATTCCCCTGCCTTTACTTAATAATGGGACTTGCACAATATCTACATGGAGCCTCCAAAAATAAAGGGCTACATTCAAAGATGAGACTCTTCGATAAAGGAGGAAGGTGATCCATCTTCCATTATAACCATAATGTGATAATTACGTTCGTGCTGTATTGTGTCCAAAATAAAGGTTATCGTACCATTTCGAGGTTCATTCTTCGTACAGTAAATGAGATTTAAGCCGCTGTCATCTTTGGGCGATTTTGTTAACAGCTATGGTGAGCCATAATCCTTTTGGCCTTTGACGGAATGTGATGGAGTCCATGACTTGAAAGGGTAAAATGACAAAAGGGAATATTGCAACAAAAAAAAAACTTTCAGTGACAATGAAGAGAGAAGTCTCCAATGGAACAGCTTCAGACAATGAAACTTTAGCCAATGTACATCAGGCACACAAATAACGAAAAACACGGAAATTTAGAGGGCCATGTATAGAAGAGGGGCATGGGATATTGGAACCTGATAATGGTACCATCTCTGAACGCCAATGTATAATGCGCTGGTCCAAGACCAGCTGTATTTACCAGCTTAGTAAACTAAGAGCTGCCAATAAAGCCATTTTTCAGCACCTGAAAAGTATAAAATTAAAGGGTTTTTTTTGTATTGCTGATTTCAGATATGTCTTGTTTTCCTTATGTGACTGTATTTAATAAAATATGTAACTAAACAAGTGTGACTGGACACAGACATTTTGTGACATTTTTATGTTTTTGGGTGCCACCCCAAAGTAACTTTACAGCACAAGTGTGTCATTTTGGGGCTGGGGACACAGAATGCAGTCTATAAGTCAGAATTCTGATCATAGACTTGAATTGAATGGGTGGGTAATGTAACTATTACATCACAAGGGGGCAGAGTTATGATCCTGTTTGATCAGGTTAATCTCCTCTCTTTGTGTTGGAAGGCATGAAAAAAAAATTGTACACAGCCACCTAGTACTGCCCACTATGATACATGGGTGCCATTAAGAGAGCAAGGGAGTTTCTTAGGACATCATCATGCAGGCTTTGTCAACAGCTATAAAGTGAGACTTCATGGGAAATATTCACAAAATGGAGCCAGGAGATAAACATCTCATTTTATTTTTCCTTTTATATGCAATTAATTCAATCATATAAAAATAAGAGTGTTATATGATTTATATATGTGTTTTAAATGACCAGGTTATCTAGTTACATCTTATGTCAGTGGTACTGTCCCTGTAAAGAGGGTCAAACCCCTACAATATTTTTTTCACGTAATGAGTTTATTAAGAATGTAGTTTGACTGATGTATGGATTGCACCATTCAAAAGTAATTTCCCATTATTATTGCAGCCGAGACAAAGGGTCTTCCATCTCATGTAGCATAGTACCTTGACTGCAGAGAGAGAGAGAGAAAGAGAGAGAGAGAGAGAAAGAGAGAGAGAGTTTGGTCATCGTCTCTCTTTCATTGGTGTCTGGGAATGCCAATCACTTGGCATACAGTCAATCGTGGGGGAGGAGCAACGATCGTGCCTGGGACGTCATCTCACACAGACAGCCATCACCTGTGTATTAGTATGCAAGTTATACATTTGCATATCAAGTCACATGTGATGTCATAAACAGGCAACTCCACAGACACACTTAAAACACTCCTAATTTAGACATTTGCAATTCTCCTAACACAATGTATAGATCATGTTATTATATTTCTTAACAGAGGGAATATGACAATGTTCCACTGACTTCCATCGTATTAATAGAGATGCGCACAGGCTGATTAACAGCTTCATTTCCAGAACATCTTTAGTGCCGTGCCATTTAGTATCTTCTGGTGTCCCAAAGCTGTCACAGTATCCAACGCCTGTATCACCACACTCATAAAAGGGACTGAGAAAAGAAAAATGAAAAACAATATTTTCCTCCTGCTTCTTCACTCACCTTATGTTTCTCATGTTCCCTCTTCCCTCTTGATTAAAAGCTTGCGAGCAGGGCCCTCTACCTCATGTTTTAGTCTGAATCTGTTTGTCTAATTTAGCATGTATCTCCCTTTTTTAATGCTCTGTACCAAAGCGCTGAGTAGAATTGTTGGCCATATAAAAATAAATGTTATTGTAATGTGATAGAATTCTTTTATACTTTTAATATAATTTACAGTATCAAGAGCAATAATAAAGTGACAGTATTGTTTCCAAAAAAAAAAAAAACACCTATAAATTATTAGGAATATGTATTATTAGACCTGTGTCCAAGGCAAATACTTAAAGTGCCTTCTTTCATGATTTACGCCTACAAAAATATCCATCCCTTTTTCTGACCAATCCTGTTAGAATGTTGTGGAAAAATGGGGTGGCTGACTAAGCATAAGTTCTCAGCATCCTCAAAGACATGGGTTTTTATTGCGATTTAAATACTTACAAAGAGAACTTTATGGCTAAAAGTATATTGTTTTTTTGTTTTTTTTTTAATAACCTTCATTTTATTTTATTTCCTTAAACATTGGCGACACTTTAAACATTATTAAACCGACATGCAAGCCTTTCTATTTCTTGCAGCTGTTATGATAGCAGACACCGTTTTCCAGTTACATGGCAGCACCGGTATTCAGATTAATAGCTACAAATTCAACTTTGCCCCCTCTGATTTTCGCATGAATTGGATAATCAGCTCATCAAGTCAACCTTGGGTAATTTGACTGATATCTGAGATGTCCAGGTCTTAGAATGATTTGCATACGTGGTCCAGTGAGAAGCCATCGTTAGCCCGTGACAAGGTGAAGAATATACCAAAATGCAGATTGCAATTGTTGCAATGAACGCGTGGCACATATCTTTGCCCTTCATCACTAAGAGATTGTCTCTAGGGTTTGCAGGGCCAGGTGCATAATGAGTTGCAGGGGTGTTTACTAGAAAAACTCAGATTTTTGCACAGGGGCCAAGTGGGTTCTAGTTATGTCCCTGACTCACTGTGCGCCTTACTGTGAATTTTATTGATGTGGAGCTCTATGATTCACTCATACACAACTTATTACTGTTGGTTATATTGCTGTTGAGCTTTGTGAAACACTGACACATACTCCACATTACTGTACGTTGTATTACTGCGGATCTCTGTTATACACTCACATACACATTGTACGTTACTGTGAGATTTATTGCAGTGGAGCTCTGTTAGACACTCACACACTGACCATTGCTGTTAGTTGTGTTGCTGTGGAGCTCTGCGATACTCTTATACACACCGCACATTGCTGCGAGTTTTATTGCTGTGGAGCTCTGTTAGACACTCACACACTGCACATTACTGTGAGTTTTATTGCTGTGGAGTCTGTGATACACTCACACGCTGCACATTACTGTGAGTTTTATTGCTGTGGAGCCTGTGATACAATCAGATGCTGCACATTACTGTGAGTTTTATTGCTGTGGAGTCTGTGATACACTCACACGCTGCACATTACTCTGAGTTTTATTGCTGTGGAGTCTGTGATACACTCACACACTGCACATTACTGTGAGTTTTATTGGTGTGGAGCTCTGTGATACACTCACACACTGCACATTACTGTGAGATTTATGGCAGTGGATCTCTGTTAGACACTCCCACACTGCACATTACTGTGAGTTCTGTTGCTGTGGATCTCTGGGATACGCTTATACACACTGCACATTGCTGTGAGTTTTTTTGCTGTGGAGTTCTTTGTTACTTTCACACACACTGCACTCAGTGTGACTATTATTGCTGTGGAGCTCTGAAATACATTTACACACTGAACATTACTGTGACATTTATTACAGTATAGCTCTGTGATACACTCACACAGAAATTGGCTAGAGGGATGTGTTAAGTCTGTGGAGGTAATAGTATGGCTGTTTTTCATTTTTATTCTTCTATATATTTTTTTTTTTTTTTAAATTCAGCGACATTAGCCATAGTGGAAGAAATCGAGCTTTTCCCTACATTGAAGAGGCCAAAGATTGCTGCTGGGACAATTTCAATGACCTTTAAATCATTTAGTTACTGATTGGCTGACAAACCTGGAGTGGGTGTATTTTAGCAGATATAGAGACACTAACATCTTCTCCTTTGTGAAAAAAATTGGCATTAAGTGAGCTCGCCCGGCTCTCTGGTATCCAATCAAAGGGAAATCAATTTCAATAAGTAAAGCCAGACAATGGGAGAGAAATTCTCTTGATTGAAAGCTTATAATCTATAGTCATTTGGGAAACTAACATTGACAGTAGAATGTGAGTAAGTGCTTTGGACGGGGAGTCCTCAAACAATGCCTGTGAGCGGTGCATTAGCCACACGGTGTCCTATGGAAGACGCTAAAGAGTTACATTTATATTGAAGGCCATTTTACATACTGCATGTGAATAATTAAGGTGGAACCGAGAGACAGGGCTTTATTGGCTAAACAGAGAAATGTGGGGCAAAATGTGACGCTGTTATTGCATAATTGCCAACCGTCCCGGATTGGATGGGGAGAATCCCATTTTCTTGGGGATCATTCTCCTGAAATAAGACAAATAGAGAGTAAATGAACGAAGAAGTGAGCTCGAGACACCTGTTAGATTTACTGGGCTGGTGCTTAACCTAGGGGCAAATGCTGTCTCATTGCACCATCACTTTTGGCTCCAGCCCAGCCATGTCCCAAGACCCAGATGATTGTGAGTTAGGCACACTATCAGTTAATCAAAGTTTTTTTTTTCTTTTAGTAAATTAACCTCATCACTGTCTAGTGTATTTCTCTTTTTCTCCCTTGAGGTGACAAGGAGTCATAATGGGAGGAGCTTGACAGTTGGGATATTTAAAGGGCATGCTTCCCAACTGCCCCTCTTTTCCTCCCCAATTTGGGGAGGCAATCCCAAAGTCCCGCAGACTAGGTGTCGTATCTGTACATGCCCAACCAGGTATTGTATCTGTACATGCCCAACCAGGTGTCGTATCTGTACATGCCCAACCAGGTATTGTATCTGTACATGCCCAACCAGGTGTCGTATCTGTACATGCCCAACCAGGTGTCGTATCTGTACATGCCCAACCAGGTGTCGTATCTGTACATGCCCAACCAGGTATTGTATCTGTACATGCCCAACCAGGTGTCGTATCTGTACATGCCCAACCAGGTGTCGTATCTGTACATGCCCAACCAGGTGTCGTATCTGTACACGCCCAACCAGGTGTCGTATCTGTACATGCCCAACCAGGTATTGTATCTGTACATGCCCAACCGCATTGTATCTGTACATGCCCAACCAGGTATCGTATATGCACATGCCCTACCAGGTATCGTATCTGTACATGCCCAACCAGGTATCATATCTGTACGTGCCCAACCGCATTGTATCTGTACATGCCCAACCGCATTGTATCTGTACATGCCCAACCAGGTATCATATCTGTACATGCCCAACCAGGTATTGTATCTGTACATGCCCAACCGCATTGTATCTGTACATGCCCAACCAGGTATCATATCTGTACGTGCCCAACCAGGTATTGTATCTGTACATGCCCAACCAGGTATTGTATCTGTACATGCCCAACCGCATTGTATCTGTACATGCCCAACCAGGTATTGTATCTGTACATGCCCAACCAGGTATTGTATCTGTACATGCCCAACCAGGTATTGTATCTGTACATGCCCAACCACATTGTATCTGTACATGCACAACCAGGTATTGTATCTGTACATGCCCAACCAGGTATTGTATCTGTACATGCCCAACCAGGTATTGTATCTGTACATGCCCAACCGCATTGTATCTGTACATGCCCAACCAGGTATCATATCTGTACGTGCCCAACCGCATTGTATCTGTACATGCCCAACCAGGTATTGTATCTGTACATGCCCAACCAGGTATTGTATCTATACATGCCCAACCAGGTATTGTATCTGTACATGCCCAACCGCATTGTATCTGTACATGCCCAACCAGGTATCATATCTGTACATGCCCAACCAGGTATCATATCTGTACATGCCCAACCAGGCATCGTATATGCACAAGCCCACCCAGGTATCGTATTTGCACAAGCCCACCCAGGTATTGTATATGCACAAGCCCAGGCAGGTATCGTATATGTACATGCCCTACCAGGTATCATA
Source organism: Pelodytes ibericus (assembly GCA_036172795.1). Lineage (NCBI taxonomy): Eukaryota > Metazoa > Chordata > Amphibia > Anura > Pelodytidae > Pelodytes > Pelodytes ibericus. Next base: position 9,442,862 of record CM069863.1, on the reverse strand, counting down.
TCTGTACATGCCCACCCAGGTATCGTAATTGCACATGCCCTTCCAGGTATCATATCTGTACATGCCCAACCAGGTATCATATCTGTACATGCCCTACCAGGTATCGTATCTGTACATGCCCAACCAGGTATTGTATCTGTACATGCCCAACCAGGTATCGTATCTGTACATGCCCTACCAGGTATCGTATCTGTACATGCCCTACCAGGTGTCGTATCTGTACATGCCCAACCAGGTGTCGTATATGCACAAGCCCAACCAGGTATTGTATCTGTACATGCCCTACCAGGTATCATATCTGTACATGCCCTACCAGGTATCATATCTGTACATGCCCTACCAGGTATCGTATCTGTACATGCCCAACCAGGTATTATTAAATGCAATGCTGCCTGCGCACAGTAAAATGCACTATGCATAGGCAGTGTTAATGTCGTAACAGAGCTAAATTTAATGGGACAGAATCTCCCTCCCAAAAAGGGACTGCTGACAACTATAGGATCATTATTTATATAATAGTAGTGAGAGATGTATAAATGTGTCTCCAGTTGACAGGCTCCTTAGATTTTTTCCTTGCTGACATAGTCCCATTAATACTTGATCATTTGATACAGTTGCACTGTACGGCTACACAGCAGCCACACTCGAGCTCAGAGAGTTAGTGGTAACAAAGGGGATTATCATTGATCACTGTCAAGGATCAGAAGTGATTACGTCCACAAAGGAGAATGCGGTTGTGTGTGCGTTTCTGCGATGCAGCTGTTAAACACTGATTTTTTTGTTGTTGTTGCAAACACAGACCCAGCTCCGTGTAATCCCGGCATTATCCCCTCTGCATTTTCTGTCTCTGCCCCTGATGGGTAATGGACCAACATGTGGTTTTGGTCTGACCTTGGTGGTTTATCCCTGTTTATCTGTGTTGCCGTACAGGCTATAGCAGAATAATATAAGGGAGGAAGCTCGGTGAAAAAAAAGGAATATTATAAAAACACCAAATTATACTTTTGTTTGTTATCTGCTTAATAAAGAGAGATTTCCAAGAACATGAGATGGGAATTTTAAACTTTAGGCCAAGTTGTAAAAATGTGGTAACTTTGAAATTCCCATCTCAATTCCCTGCAATGCTCTCTTTATTACATAGACCATTCTATGTTTTTGTGTTTTGATATGGTTTGTTATTATATGTTGTTTTGTTGTTATGTTTTGTTATTATGTTTTTTTGTTATTGCATGTTTTTCTATTGTATATTTTTTGTTATTGTGTGTTTTTTGTTATTGTATGTTTTTATATTATATGTTTTTTGTTATTGTATGTTTTTATATTATATGTTTTTTTTTGTTATTGCATGTTTTTGTTATTGTATGTTTTGTTATTGTATGTTTTTTTTGTTCTGTCTTTATTGATGGGCAGCTGTTATATACATAATATAATCCACAATACTTCAAATGGCTTAAAAAACTGTATTGAAGGCAAAGAACATACATAACATATTTAAAAATATATATATTATTGGCTATTTATATTAACATAGTCACATTTACATGATGGATTTAGTGACAAACCCTTTTGGGTGCAGTGGGAAGTCAGTACTACAAGTCAACTATGCATTGTAAAATACTGAGAAGATGGGAGAAAAAAAGTAAATATTATATTAGTATTATTTATATGGGTGCAGTGACAAGTCAATGTGTGTGCAATATGGTCGCAGTGTCAAGTCAGTGTGTGTGCAATATGGGTGCAGTGTCAAGTCAGTGTGGGTGCAATATGGGTGCAGTGTCAATTTAGTGTGGGTGCAATGTGGGTGCAGTGACAAGCCAGTGTGTGTGCAATATGGGAGCAGTGTCAAGTCAATGTGGGTGCAATATGGGTGCAGTGGCAAGTCAGTGTGGGTGCAATATGGGTGCAGTGAAAAGTCAGTGTGTGTGCAATATGGGTGCAGTGGAAAGTCAGTGTGTGTTCAATATGGGTGCATTGAAAAGTCAGTGTGTGTGCAATATGGGTGCAGTGGAAAGTCAGTGTGTGTGCAATGTGGGTGCAGTGGAAAGTCAGTGTGTGTGCAATATGGGTGCAGTGTTAAGTCAGTGTGGGTGCAATGTGAGTGCAGTGACAAGTCAGTGTGTGTGCAATATGGGTGCAGTGTCAAGTCAGTGTGGGTGCAATGTGAGTGCAGTGACAAGTCAGTGTGTGTGCAATATGGGTGCAGTGTCAAGTCAGTGTGGGTGCAATATGGGTGCAGTGTCAAGTCAGTGTGTGTGCAATATGGGTGCCTCTTCTTTATTTCACTCATTACAATGCAAAGTTTGGGGTGTCGCCTTATGTAAGAACAAATATGGTAATATGTAATGCAACATGCAATATATCTAATGCCAGTAACAACAGCGTATTACAGACAAATAAAGATTAAAAGCAATGCTGTTTAAACACATAGGCAGCCAGGACAGACACAGATTTGATGGGGTAGGAGCCCAAAAATCAGGTCTCTTGGCAATTACACCACTACATTTATTGAACTTTGTTGTGTATCAGTACCGTAGCATTACTCATGATTCAATAGTAGTGGTACTTATATATAGACAATAGATCCATAACACCTCATGCAAGGGGGTTGAAGACTAAATTGCACTCTTATCTCCACAGCTGCTTATCTCCTCAATGCAATCCTCTAGGTGTAGCTATATCAACATGAAATACTCTAGATGTCAGATAACAACAGATAGAACTCACCTTAACAAAGCCAATTTAGTCCCCAATAAAACCCTTATACATTTACAATCCTCGTCTCGAAGATCATTTTCTAGAATTTTTCCATTTTCATTTTTTTAATCTCATGAATATTTTCATTTTAACATACATTAGCTAGCTATCACAACCTACATGCGTCCATCTTCTGTACAATCTCTGACCCGAATACATCAGATGAAAGGTTTAAACAGTCTTCGATAAAGGGAAATTTATTTATTTTTTTTGTTCTATTTGCATAATTGGACGTGATTAGAAGTCGTCTCCTGGAAAAACCGTCAGACTGAGGATTTGCGAAAAAAAGGGAGCAGACATACAACGTGGGGGGAGATGTACTAATACGAGATAAATAGGAAAATATCTAGATATGGTTAGAAACCTGTCTTGTGATCCTATTGGAGATTTTTAACCAGTGTTTGTAGAAAGGGGAACTTGATTGAGGAGCAGTGAAATATTGGATCATTTTGTATCACTACTCAACGCTCCACGCTGGAAAGGCAAACAGAGAATAATAATATATGGTCCTTTTATTTTCTTACCTGCTCTTAAACATTGATCCTCTACATTTGTTATACACATGCAAGTTGTTTTTTTAAAGTCTTTTACTTACTTATTTAGGTATTATGTACTTATCTAGTGAATTCGTTTATGTAACTTACTGCTTGTATAGTGCACAGGCTTTTATCCCTGTGTGATTTGATGCAGGCATTCTGTATAAATCACATTTTTTTTCTGCATGTTTACTGCAGGTGCGGCAGCACTGATTATATAGACACTGAGAATATAAAGTTTTGCTTCATATAGTCACTTCCTGTCCTCCTCAAATTGAGTCTATTGAGTGGCCTATGAGTGACCTTGCTCTTGTATACAGTAGGATCTCTTAACAGTGTAACACATTGTCTGATGACATCACTAGACGGACAGGATATTCCCTTCATTTGAATGCCATTATTCTCATTGGTTACTGGAGCAAAAAAAAAAAAAGGAAATCACATTTACTTATCTAGTGTGGGAAGTCCTTGCTCCTTGTAAACTGCTGTAATTTCCCAATTTCTTCTAGCTGTAAGTATTTTATAAGCAATGCAAAATGTAAGACATGCATAAAGTACTATGAAAGCACATTAATATGCATTCACATTTGGAAGATGCATTTTTTTCATTGAAGAGTGCACAGTTTCACTACATTGTGGTGTGCAAATTATTATTTTTTCTATAGTCTCCTTATTAAAATTGTCACGCAGTTATTATAAGACAAAGAAAGAAAAATAAATAAAACCATCGATTTAATTGTCTTCTTTTCTTAGCACGACACACACTGGAGGGTTATTTACTAAAAGGTGAGGTGAGATGAGGTGAGTTGAAAATCTTGTCTCACCGAGTTAGGTATACATTGTTCCGGCACAAGCCTGGTGAGTTTTCCCAACTCTAGCAAACTCACCATGTATGTCCCGACCCAGTGTATCGCTCACCGTTTAGTGAATAGCCCCCAGTGATGTTATAGTGGGGGCTGTAGGTGGACCAGCGTCTGTAAATATCCGGGTTCTGACAAAGCACAGAGGAGAATTTGGACTCTCCTTATGCAAAAGATGTCCGACACCTCTTTCTGTAGAAAAGGAGTAGGCTAAAGTCACAATAGGGTTCTAGTGTACAAACCCCCTTTAATAATGGAAGAATATAAAAAAAAAAAAACTCACAAAGGGAGCTCCGTTTGGACCTTGAAGCTACAGTATTTAAGCCTCTCAGTGCTGGACTCGCTTCTAACGTCAATTGTTCTTGGCAACTCTAATGGACATAAGTCTGGCATATGAAGAATTTCGGTCAATGACAAGTGAGGTCACAGACATGAACTCTGCCCACCCAACGCATTTCACTTACATAGGGGCTCAAAAACCTGGTCACGTAGAAAGCTGACCAATGTAAACCTAAATGTGGCAGTCTGGCTAATTTGGCAAAGGTACTTGCACCATCTCACAATCTTTATTTTCAACATCACTGGAGCTTTTGAAATTTCAGAGGGACATTATACTTTTATGTAAAAATCCCCCTGCAATAAACTCCTGACTGACAAAGGGAATGAGTGTATTGGGATCAATATTATGTTTTTAGCACTTGGCAATCCATAATAATGTGCATCTCGCCGTGTATTTAATAAGCAGTATTATTAATTCAATTGGATGGCCTTTGCTCCACAAAAATCAGAACTGATGTTTATCATTGAAAAACAAAATGCAACGTTTATCTTCCTCCAGTCGATTGGTCATTGCATTATTGGCGCCTTCGATCTGAGCTATGGGAAAGGTTTCCAGTAAGCCCCAGCCTGCTAGACAGATATCTGTGTGGACATATCATGACACAGCAATATATATAAAACCTATACTGGAACATTCTGATTTGAAAATCACCCACCATTTGCAATGCATAATAAAGCTCCATCATTATAAAAATGCATGTGTTAAAATTTGGACATCTGTATTCTGAATATAGTATTCATTTATTCACATATACCAGGTATGCAGCTTGTATAGGTCGTCCCACTCAGTTACCCAGTAAAAGCACAATGGGGCAACAGTTTTCAGAGGCAGGGAATGGAGGAAAAGGGAAGTATACATAGGTCTGTATCAAATAGAACACTCCAAGAAGTCGATTGGCAAATAAAGGAACTGTATCTTTAAAGGAGATAAATATTACCCAGAAATGGCCACCAGGGGGCGAAAGAATGCACAGTGCACATGCACGGCATTCCATCTGCCATTTTGGAGCCAGTGGACTCTAGAAGTGCCGAGAGGAGCAGATCGGCCGCACTTCCAGAATAGGCAACATAGAAGGCAGCAACCCCAGCATAGTGGGGATGTGATGGCAGCACCGACACATGAAGGCAACAGGGTGTGAGTATCTTTGAGGACCCGGGGTTGCCACATCTTCCTTCAGTCTATTCCATGGTGCCCCCTGATAGAGCCCTACAAATCAAAGACAGCTCAATAAGGTTCTTCATACGTAGTCTTTCATCAAAGTATTTCAATTTAAAATATCTACTCTTAATGCCATCTTTCCTTTAAACACAACAGAAGGTAATTTTTTAATACCGTATTATCGATGTTAATGTCAGTGCTAGCAGGGAATTGAGAAGGCAATTCTACACTTAAGGCCAAAGTAATCGCGTTGGAAAGAATTCTCCCAATGTGCGAAATTCCTGTTTCGTAAATAAAACCCTAAAGATTTTTACCAAGCTTTTTTTTCCCAAACACCTTGTAAAATAAGACTCCTCAAACCTCTGTAATTATTATTTGTCTCTGGCCTCCTTGTTGGCCCTGAGCAACATCATGCAAGTGTCCACTGATTCATTTGCCTCCCTTCTTGTACAATGAAAAAGCTTCCTTGCTCCGGAGTAACATGACTTCTTCCTCTAGTTCACCTATTTTCTTTTTTTTTCTCTCATTTGTACGCATTCAGCTTTTTTTTTATTTTTTTTATTTCACTTGGTTGACGAGCAGGCATGGGAGAGTGGAGATAAAGGCCGACCAACTCAATTTGTCTTGTAGGGCTGCATCCTTGTCACAGCAGAATGATAAATGTCTTCCAATAAATCATGTCAGGGACAAACAGGACTCAGACACCCCTAGCCTACCTCTGAAATAAACCAGTGACCCAGCATCAGGTAGCAAAAATTTAATGAGCGCCTCTGTTCAACAGCAACATATGCTACACTTCTCAATCATACTTCAGCTGTATCTCTTTTGGCCTCCCACGGGTATAGATGCCTCCGATGTCCTCCCTCGTTCGACCAAGAACTTGTCATTAATACCTCGAAGGCATTGCAAACCCTTCCTGCATAGCCATAGTCCAATCAAGACATAAAGTTAATAAGACAGCACTCTGATCTCTTGCTGGCATATACTTATTTTATGTATTTTTATTTCCTGTTGAAGTTATAAACGCTTTAATCATTTAATCAAAAGGCAACAGCACCATCAAGTCATGTGAAGGGTAATCATGAGATCCACTCAAGAAAGCACGAGACACACAAGCTCTGTGAAATATTCTCTTGGAATAATTGATTAGGAGAATTGATGTGCATCTGCTAAGGTGTCTGGTTAAAAACGTCGCATTTTCAGCTGCCATACTCACAGAATCGCCTGTTGTCCGATACAGATTCGGGGAGGAGAGACTGTAGAAAGTAATGGAGATAATCAGACTTCACTAGATATCAAAGCCGACCTTGACGGAGCGTGGTTTTTATGATAGTTCCACGTCAGTTTTCAATAAACCTGTAAAACACACGAAATGGTGCTGATCATAAAGTAAAACCCTCACTGTATCATAAACTTATTAAATCCAAGTAAGTCCAGAATCGTCTTCCCCTTTTAAAGGAAAGACTCACTTTGAGATATCAACAGATGTAAGGCTGCCTAGAACGAGACAGAAGTTATAACACCATTACAAATGGGGAGGAGCGTCTAGGGTCGGAACAGACTAAAAATACACACAACATGACTGCGACCAGAAAGGTACTTTGATAGAGGGAGAAAAAATAATGTCTGTTATATGTTTGCATTAATATTTTTTTAACTTTTTAAAGATACAAAGTTGATTTGAACATTACAGTTGTCCTTTAAGGTACACTGATCAGCCATAACATAGAAACACAGAAACATAGAATGTGTCGGCAGATAAGAACCATTCGGTCCATCTAGTCTGCCCAATTTTTCTAAATACTTTTATTAGACCCCAGTTCCCTATCTTATAGCTAGGATAGCCTTGTGCCTATCCCACGCATGCTTAAACTCCTTCATTGTGTTTACCTCTACCACTTCTGTTGGAAGGCTATTCCATACATCCACTCCCCTTTCAGTAAAGTAATACTTCCTGATATTACTTTTAAATCGTTGCCCCTCTAATTTTAGACTATGTCCTCTAGTCGTGGTAGTTTTTCTTCTTTTAAATATACTCTCTTCCTTTACTGTGTTGATTCCCTGTATGTATTTAAATGTTTCTATCATATCCCCCCTGTTATGTGTTTCCTCCAAGCTATACAAACATTAACATTATGACCAGTGATAGGTGGCAAGCTGGCGGATGCAGTGTGATGCTTTGGGCAATGTTCTGCTGGGAAACCTTGGGTCAGCCATTCATGTGGATGTTACTTTGACACGTACCACCTACCTAAGCATTGTTACAGACCATGTACACCCTTTCATGGAAACGGTATTCCCTGATGGCATTGGCCTCTTTCAGCAGGATAATGCCCCCTGCCACAAAGCAAAAATGGTTCAGGAATGGTTTGATGAACACAACAACGAGTTCAAGGTGTTGACTTGACCTCCAAATTCCCCACATCTCAACTAAATCGAGCATCACGGGATGTGCTGGACAAACAAGTCCAATCCATGGAGGCCCCACCTCGTAACTTACAGGACTTAAAGGATCTGCGGCTAACGTCTTGGTGCCAGATACCCCAGCACACCTTCAGAGGTCTTCAGTATTTTTCAACACCAGGCATATAGACAACTCAACAAATGATTCCCATTATCAAGAATCCTTGCTCGCAAAATAAAAAATGTTTAACTAGGAGACCTTGACTAAATTAAAGCAAGACCTATACTAAAACGCAAGTACAGTGGAACAATGTTATCACTTCCTTCCCATGACTGTAGAAACCAATTAACCTTCTCGCCGGTAAGAAGCTGATAGACGACATTGTGAATGCAACGAGTCAATGGTATTCTGACAATGCCCATCTTAATAATATTACATATTAATACTGTTATAATTTTTCTGACAGAGAGCACAAAAATAACTATCACCTTATAGCTAGACTATGCTCTAAATGCTCCTCGCCGTGTTACATGTTTATTTATTCAAATGTGTCAAAAGTTAATAGGGGGTGAATTTAGACAGTGGAAATGATGTCCTATTAGTACTGAATATACTTCCAAGCTATATATTTACCTATCCATAATTCAGTTAAATTATATTTTTATTTATTAGGACCTCTAGGTAAATAAAATTTGCAGAACTTTTGTCAGTATCGAAAAATTGGGTCCGGTCGATCAGCGGGATATCAGTAAATCCTTTTTAAGCTGTTCCCGTCTAGTGATTTCACAGGCCATCGTTTCTCGAAGACGATTGAAAAGCACGCACCGTGGGAACCAATGGAACGTTTCCACTGTCTGTTCCAGTTTCTGTGAGCTGCCCCAGAAATTCCCTTTATAGATAAAACAGGACCAGAATGAAGTAAGTTAGGGAAGCAAGGCAAGAGAAATTTATAGATAGGAGAAGACAGTTTTTTGAGGCTCATCTTAACTGAAATGTAGAGAGGTAGATCCCCCTTGGGGTTAAATTGGTAAGAATGTATATTCTAAATGTAGAATCATCAATCTATGTATCATTTAATCCAATATCTTGCATCATATTATGTATGTATACGTATATGTACGTATATATAATCAATTATGTTCATAAATAAGCTTGAGCTTTCTCTAACCCCCCCCCCCCCCCGCCAATATTGGTGGCGTGGAGCTGCCCCCACCAGGTGGGCGAAGTAACACTTCAACTCCACCCAGATCTGACCCTTTCCCCTTTATCCTTCTATTCCTGCCCATTTATCACGTTGTTCAGTTCTTCTAGCAATCCGCACTCTCCCTCTGCTACGTTCCTACATCTTTTTCTACAGCCACAATAATAATCTAAGATCCACAAAAACAAAATTCCACTCTATACCTGTTTGTTGGTTTTTTTTTGTTGGTGCTCATTTAAAAAAAAATGACACAACACAAATCACAGAAGGCTTCACAAATGACACAAGAGCCTGAAACTTCTGTGTCTCAGGCAACCTTGAATCAGAGCAACAAGCTATTAAAATTGCAAAATAAATAATTGTTTGAGCGGCCCAATTTACAGTCTGCTATTCATGAATATTTAGGAGTCCGCAAGCATTTATTACCTGCTTACAGTGCAGTAAGACAAACTAATGTTTGGAATTGCCTGGAAGATTTTACCGTTTAGTGCTTTTATAAACTGCACTGCACACTTTATTTGGAAGGGATTTAAGTAGAAAAGCTGCAATAGTTGATAAAATTGCAATAAGTCTGCATTGTTGTGAATGTGGAATGAGATTATAAGTATTAAGCTACAGTTTTACTTTGTAATATATTAAGTCCCTGTTAAAAAACATCAAACATTTAAAAAAAATAAATAAATAAGCAGAGACAATACAATGAAGAAAGTTTGATTTTGCTTAGTAAACCAGTTAAAGTGCCACTAGAATATCAAAAATATATATTTTTTACTTCCTTGGTTGAAGCAAGATTATTTTTAATTTCAGCTTGTTATAGGGGGCAGTTCTACCTGCGGTGTCCGCTCAAATATTTTTAGATATGTGGTGCATCCTATCAATTAAACATAAAGAAACAGATCGGTGTTGTGCTGTGAATATTGTTCCTATCGCCTAAAAAAAATGCATATAAAACATAATAATTTCATTACTGTTGCTACTGCAAGAGTCCTATCTAATTATGTTCAGTGTTAAACTGCATGAGAACGGTAAATAGTTTTTAAAATCAAACTACGTGCATGGCACATATATTAGAAGCCCGTACAGCACACCGAAAATAAGCCGGGCAAATCTGGTCCTTCAAAGAATCCCCTGTTACCCAGATATTGGCAAACTAGACCATGAACCAAGTAGGTTGATGGTCACTCAATCTTCCTTCAGTGAACGAAAACCCTTGGTATATATATTATATTAACATTTATTTAAATAGCACCAAGAATTTAAACAGCGCTTGTACAGAGCATAGAGAGGTATTACAGACTACGTTAGATGTCCCTGCGAGAGGAGCTTGCAATCTAGAGGGAGTGGGGGGGCACATAAGGTGATGGACATTTTAGTTCTGGGGTTTTAAAGCTGTATTGCCTAGTAGATTTAAATGTTATGACTCAAGAAAAGCTTGTGTTGGCATACAGCAGACACATAAATACATGCATTACAGTTTGGTGCTGTACTAACCAATTACTAATTGTCTGTAATATCATTCTTTTTAAGGGTGTTTTTATTTGGTGCATGTATTGGTATGGTGCATATCATACCTTAAAACAGACAGTGTGTCTCTGACTGAGCAGCAGAGGATGTGGCCAAGATGTGAATCAATTTAAAACCAGGTCACCTACCGCTGTTAAGAGATTGCTAAGGAAGTAAGAAAAAGAGTTTGGAAGAGATTGCAAGGAATGAATGTATGCTGCAGTTTAGAATAGGAGCGTATAGATATGGAAAGGCAGCAAGACAGACAGAGCAGTGAGAATTATAGACAGACATGTGTCTTGTATGAGAGAGCATCTACCCATTCATGCAGACGCAACAGTCAGCTACACTGCAGACATAGAGCAGTGATGGCTAACCTTGGCTTTGTAAATATTTGGGAAATAGTTATTCCTTAAGGACGGCTGAGCATCATGAGATAAACAGTTCTGAGACATATGCAGTGCCAAAAAGTTTGCTTTACAAGGAAAACAAACACAATAATCCCTGTGCAAGAGTGAAACCTCAAACCCTCTAAAACCTCAGTGATGCTGTGTAATGGAAAAGCACTAACTCTAAACCCTGCAGCAAGATCTGTACTGCAGTATATGCTTACACAAAATATTACCAAAGAACTGAAATACAAAATATGTATATATAGAATGGAAACATAGAACGTGTCACCGGCAGAAAAGAACCATTCAGATCATCGTCTGCCCAATTTACTAAATACTTCCATTACTCCCTGGCCTTGTCTTATATCTAGGATAGCCTTATACCTATCCTATGCATGCTTAAACTCTTTCACTGTATTAAACTCTACCACTTCTGCTGGAAGACTATTCCATACATCCACTACCCTCTGAGTAAAGTAATACTGTCATTAGTCCCTGGCCTTATCTTATATCTAGGATAGCCTTATACCTATCCCATGCATGCTTAAACTCCTTCACTGTATTAACCTCTACCACTTCTACTGGAGGACTATTCCATACATCCACTACCCTCTCAGTAATGTAATACTTTCATTAGTCCCTGGCCTTATCTTATATCTAGGATAGCCTTATACCTATCCCATGCATGCTTAAACTCCTTCACTGTATTAACCTCTACCACTTCTACTGGAAGGCTATTCCCTGCATCCACTATCCTCTCAGTAAAGTAATACTTTCATTAGTCCCTGGCCTTATCTTATATCTAGGATAGCCTTATACCTATCCCATGCATGCTTAAACTCCTTCACTATATTAACCTTTACCACTTCTACTGGAAGACTATTCCATACATCCACTACCCTCTCAGTAAAGTAATACTTTCATTAGTCCCCGGCCTTATCTTATATCTAGGATAGCCTTATACCTATCCCATGCATGCTTAAACTCCTTCACTGTATTAACCTCTACCACTTCTACTGGAAGACTATTCCATGCATCCACTACCCTCTCAGTAAAGTAATACTTTCATTAGTCCCCGGCCTTATCTTATATCTAGGATAGCCTTATACCTATCCCACGCATGCTTAAACTCCTTCACTGCATTAACCTCTACCACTTCTGCTGGAAGGCTATTCCATGTATCCACTACCTTCTCAATGAGATAGACTCATGCTAGATTTAAAGCACTATGTGTCCCAGATAGAAAGATGCACAGCAAAGGGATTCCTCCCTTCTCGTACCACTTTTTAAAACAAGAGATGCATAGTCCTCATACCATGACCAGATGTATCCAAGCATGCTGAGGCAGGCAGGACTGATAAAATGGACAAAGCAGAAGTCCATTTCCACAAGTACAATAAACTTCAGTATTTAATGAATTATCCAAGGCAGTATCTAAACTGACCCTGAAAAAAATAACAAAATGGCTGGACATACAGCTGTATGCTTGGAATCAGAAGTAGGTGGAGTTAGGACTAGATCTGTTCATGGTAATCGCAAGAAAACAGAATCAATTCAAAGAGTGTATTGAGAGGGGAGGCTGCTTAGGTTACAAGAAATAACATTTTTACTTCCTTGGAGTGGACCTTTAAAAAAGGAATATAGATATAAAATGAGATCCATAAAGAAAGCTGGACGTCTTTCCATAATTGCCTTCTAACACCTGACAATGGAAGCTTCCAGGGTGCACAGTCTTATTAATTAGCATTTTGATTAGGCTCTAGTTCATTAATTAGTCTTTTGATTAGTACCTAAAGGAAGCAGGTTTACTCTTTCAACTTCAAAATGTTGAATAACCTTCTGGCTGCTACAACGACTCTGTGAGCAGAAAGAGATATCCTTCATGGTATTAATTACCTGGCCGCCTTAGCAAATCCTCTTCAATAGTATAACGTGCAAACCGTTCTCTTAAAATGACAGCAAGTCCTCTTAACGAAGAGATGATTGTCAGGTCCCTCCAGCCCCCCTTAATAAACGAATTTATGCATACCATAGCTAATAGTTTAAAGGAACACTAAACTCAGCAAGCAAGGGTTAACACACGTGTGTACCTCCTCCAGAGTGAACCATCTCTAATCTTCAGAGATATAACGTTGGGTTTACTCTCAGCTCCGCCTCTCAGATGAGGTCGAGAAGATGAGTACCATTCAGTTGGCTAAATGTTACATTGCATGGATGTTGGGCTATGAGAGCCTCTGAAAGGTGGACTTGGAACAGGAGAAAGTCTCTTAAGTATAAGTTCTGCTTGGTATTTCTATAATTAACAAGTCAGTTAATAGGATTAGTATTAATAGATCAATAATAACAAAGGAAAGAGAGAATTGGAGGGGAATACAAACTCAAGGCCAAGGCTAGCCGAGTTGGAAAAATTATTTGGTTCATCCGAATGGGAGAATTATTTCCAACTTTGGTCTTGAGTTTGAAATGTCCTTTAATTCTCTCCTACATGAATAAAACCCAAGGTGTTTAACCAGGAAATGTATGGTCAGATAAGCCCTAGTTATCCCTTACATCCTGGGGGATAGTACTATTAGCCAATCTAATGGTACTCGGTTTATACCTTGGAGGACTATAGGCCTGAGTCAACTCTAGGAATTGAACTGGCAACACGAAGTATTGAACAGGTATTATTACTTGACTGAGAGGGTAGTGGATGTATGGGAAAGCCTTCCAGCAGAAGTGGTAAAGGTAAATTAAGTCAAGGACTTCAAGCATGCTTGGGATAGGCACAAGGCTATCCTGGATATAAGATAGGGATCTGGGGACTAATAAAAGTATTTAGAAAATTGGGCAGACTAGATGGACCGAATAGTTCTTATCTGCCGACACAGTCTATGTTTCTCTGTTTCTATTTTTGCACAACATAATGGAACTCCTTAAACATGTTATTGTGACACATGCCTTTTAATAAATCAACAGCAATATTGCACTGCACTCACAAGACATGCCCCAGCACCCAGATTGAACTCACATTACTTATTCAGCAAACAGGGCTGACCAGAGCACCCAGATGGCAGCTAGGACTTACCCCAGCACACATATTTCATTCATGGGACTTGCCCCAGCAAACAGAACTTACCCCAGAAACTGCATGGCACCCAGAACTTACACCAAAACCCAGATAGCACTCAGGACTTTCCCCAACACCTGGCTGTTGTTTTGCGCTCCCCACGGGTCTAGGGAGTATGACCCTCAATAATCTGACTTCCCCTGATGTTCGGGGAGTGTGATGCAGCCTAAGAGGATGTCTGTGCACCTGGGCATCAGTCCCTTGGCTCCTGTTCCTCCTCCTTATTTTAATTGGGGGCACACGTTTTCCACTGGATGGAACCCCTATTTTTAAACTGACTGACGCCCATGGTCCCACGGAACACCCTTTCCAAAACGCTACGTCGTAGAACCTCTAGATTCTAATGCAGCACCTTTACCTTCCGTCGCTTATATAATTAGATGTAACGTATATACAGTTCATGATAATGATAAGATTTCAGTAGCTTTTTATGGAGTCTAATTACGATTATTTTTTTCCCTTGCTGATTTCAGCTAATGGCAATTACACAGCATGATTAGTGCATAATTTGGCCTCCAGGGGTTAATCTGACTGACACGAGAAACATACCATACTGCACCCAGCAGACAATTCTCCAGTGATTTAAATATTAAGCTGCCCGCCTGCCATCCTCCATGTTGATGAGATGGTGTCCTTACAAAAAAGGTGAAATGTAAAATATTAACAATCGTACTTGGCTGCTGGATGAGTTTCCCATTGGAAATTATACATATATATATATATTTAGCCCGGGGCTATTTATGTCATTGTGTAAAATTACATGGAATTTAATAAGGCAATTCTCTTTTTATGTTTTTTAATGAAATGAGCATCTCATTTATGAGTGTAATGAAGACATCCAGTCTAATAAACCAGTTATATTGAGGTGGACACACTAGTGAAAGGGGAGAGAAGGACACTGCTCGGAACCAAGGAACTCTTTTTTCTATAATTAATAACAGTTGCTGTATGAAGCTGCTGTTGATTTTAATGTGTAGGGTGTAGAAAAATGATTCTGTACAGTCTCCGTGATCTAGTTGTGTATGATAATACCAGCATTGCATATAGTTTTTATCGAGCAACAGGAGCTCTTCGGAGTTTGTAGTCCCTAGACAGACTTGGAGAGGGGCTTTCTTGGCAGGGTGCTGAGGGGACATGTCAGCCTGTTGGTTGTTAGTTTAGGGGGGGAGTTAATGTAGGCTATGAAACATTTACATGAGGCAGCCATTTTTTTTAAAAAATTGTAAACTTTTTTTTTTCCTGGTGATTGACCCTCTAACCACAAAATCCTAACCTATGTATAAAAAAAACCCTGGCGTTCACAGAGGGCTGTATGTCAGTGTGGCCCCCGTGTCTTGCACCCTCCATTTTACTCCATTTTGCCGATACTGCACATGCTCAACTGAAGAGCATTGGAATCAATCCTCTTACAATGTAAACAAAAGCAAATAGAAATAAAAAAATAAGCAGGCCAGGAACATTTAAGCCAGATTAATGTACAGTTTAGACACTACATGCATTAAGGCCAGGTTTGATGCCAGCAGTGTCCTCTTAACCCTGCATCTGCAGCTCTACATATGGCCACTAGGGGTGCCTGTCGTTACACCCATTTGACCCAACGTCTACTTTCAAAGCCCAGCGTCTGTGTGTGTGTTGAGTATCCACGTTGAAAGTTAACACTGCTGCTGAGCCTGCCTGTGTGTGAGGCAGTGAGATTAGACAAACAGTTTAGGGACAGTCAGAGGCACAGCAATGTTTCTCTCCTGACCTCCTTCCTTCCAATCGGCACCTTCTCTATGTAGGCTAGCGTCCCCGTGATCTTAGTTAATGATCTGCATTGCAGTACTGTAGGTGCACATTGCTCCGCTCGCCTGCATCAGGCAGTCACAGTTGGATGTCATTCTACTTTCAAGCATGGTTTAGCAATTGTTTTTTTTTTTTCAAATAGTTTTTCAGCGGCAGCAGCTATCAGTCATTATCCAGCTGTGCCCCTGCCCCCCAACGATCCCAGTCTTTCTCTTACGACGAACAGAAAGGAAAAGGCAGCTAATCAGGGACAGGTGACATTCCATTAACACCACTTGGCACCTGTACTCTGTGGCACCGACCGACAGCTTTGCATTGTGGGAAGGATCGGAGCAGTGTGTAACATTAAAGGGGACATGGCATGCTTAATGTTTTTAAAGAACAAGGATCTCTCTGTGCCGAACTGAATTGTGCCAATTTTTCCTCAAAATGGTATCATGGTATTTATGGCCGCCATTTTTTGCCATGTGCACCTTATCAGCACGCGTCTGTTGCCCCCTTCGCGTTTATCCCGTAGTGATGTCAGTGTAGAAAGTGTGCCTGACGCATCCTCTCTCTATGTGTTCCTTTGACTTCTCTATGTGTGCGCGGGACTCCGTCAGTTTTTAGCGCACTCACTTCTGTTGCAGGAAGCTGGTTCTGATGACATCCACCCCCCTTAAAGGGGACATTTTTCTAATTTGTCCTGCCCTGCTCCTCCTCTGGGTATGTTTAGTTGATGAAAGGTGTATATAAACCCACCATTTTCTTGTAACCATAGCCTGTGAACAGTTGACTGTGCTCTCAGTGTCGTGGCTCCTGAGAGTCTCCGTATATGATTTTACGAGGTTTGGGCCTAAGCTTGGCTTCCTGAATATTCAAGGTCCTATCCAATCCTGACCTCAGCTTATTCTCCGGTTCTATCTTTGCCATTGTCCGGTGTATTTTTTTACCCAGCTGATTTCTGGTTTCCATGACCTCTATACATGTTGAGTATCCCTTATCCGAAGATCAAAAATCCAAAAATTATGAAATTTGTAACCCTGGTTGTGAAGTTCCTTTGATTCATCCTCCTAGGTGCCATATATTCAAAGCAAGCACTCATGGGAAATGTCGGGTGAGCGGGTAATTTCATGTAGCTCCACTCCTATCAATGTTCTACATTATCTCTATCTGATGTGAGCAAGTTGTTGGTGCTGCCGAAATGATCCATTAACCGATGGTCACAAGTATTTTGCACAAGGGATACTCAACCTGTATATATTCCCCATGCATTCTTACATTCTTACACTGCATTAATTCTACCCCAGTATCCCATGTATCCACCACATTCACTGGAGAGACAAGTCAAGGAAAGCCCAAGAGTCAACTGCGAAGAATGTGGTATGCTTTTTTCTTCTTCTTCTTCTTTATTACATTTTTATTTTGTTTTCCATATCAAAATATAAAATACTTGAACAAATACAAACACATATAAAAAAAGATATAAAAAAAGGTTTCCCTTTCCTTTCCTTTCGTTTTCTTTTCTTCTCCCTTTCCCTTCTTTACAGCCATTGTACCATTATATCTTTACACCCGGGCCTTAATTCATTAATTCTAGTTTGGCTACCCACTCATCACAAACTGCATATTTCTTACACGACAGCTCCCTGGACCATCCTAGTTCCTCTTCCATAACCAGTTGATGAGTTACTTGGTCAAAAATATGTTTCCTATGAAATGGGAGGCTAGATTTACAATTGGTATTGGACAATTGGTGGTATGCTTTTAAAGCCTTTTTCATAAAAAAAATTACCACTGTGAATTCAATTCCTCCCCTCCAACCTGTTATCACTTGGAATGGTCCACTCGCCAAAACTCTTCTGTTAGTGCGCCTCTGGACAACTGTCGGGGAGTGGGCGGTAAGTACCTATTAATACCATATAATCTGGACAAGTATTGTGTCTTAATATAACTGCTCCGATCCCTCAATTTCCAAGCTCTTTATCGTATGAGTCTGTCTTATCTGAAGTGGGACCAAGCATATCAAAAAGCATAAAATATTACTTTAAATGCAATATTCCTTTAGAAAATCTCCCAGGAGCTTCTACCATTGATCCTTTAGTCATATATACATATATATCTTTTTTCTTTTCTTTTGCCTTTCGATTCCTTGATATTTGCTGTTTTTAACTTTCTACCTTCTAATAACACAGAGTTTGAAGTCGGTCAATATAATTGTATAAAGGACAAATATTTCTATATCCCAAAAACGCACCTCTACTAGTTCCCCGGGAAACAGGCAAAGCCTAGCTGGGAGGGGGCATGTATGAGTGTGAGTGGCACCTATGACAGTGCTGGGGGGGAGTGGCTGTGGGTGGGGGTATTTAAGGACCCCTCCATCTTGGATTCAGCAGCCATTTTAATTTCAAACGGACACAGCAGGAAAAATCTCCCGCCCACCCTCCCTATTGTTTTGTATTGTACTATTCATGTCGTATTAACACCCCTTTTCTCTGTCACAGCAGGCGGGGTGGTCCTTGCCAATACTGTTATGAAATGAGGATCGAGTCAAAGGATGGACAGGGTGGCCCCTCTCCTAACCTCTCAGATATTAGAAGGATGGCTAATGGTCGTGCCCACCGAGCTAAATGTCGGCTGGTGGTTAGCATCAGGTTGGAAATAATGCTGGAATTAGTATGGACGAGGGGAGAGGGGTGTCCCTCTAGGGACTCCAGTTTAAATGATGGTGATTTAATGTTTACAATTGGCAAGGACTATTTGGAGCTGTATGTTAATTATGTTTTGGTATGTTATTAAAGTATTTATATTTATATTTATATTTTACAGAGTTAATAAGTTATAAGAAATAGATGAATAAAGTGGAGAAGGTTTGGCATACAGTTCCTTCGGTTTTGTTAAATAAAGAAAGCTGTGGCCTATTTAACTCCATACATGTCTCGTGTCATTATTGGGAAAGGGTATGGGGTTTATAAGTAAGTAAGGAACATTCCCCTTTACATCATACAAGGCTGTTTAAATGCTATACAACCTCTTACATATTTGTTTTTGTTCTAACTTACGAAAAGTTAAAAAACACATTTTACTCTGCAAATATTGTCAACACCTACTTTAGAATTTATTGCATAAAGACGTTTCAAGACGAACAAAGATCTTTGCAATGTACCCTCCCCCTTATTTTTTTCTGTACCCTTACCTTTTGAAACATACATTAAACAAATAAAAACATTGAAAAATACGTGTATATTTTTTGACCGAAGTTAAACCTATGATATGAGCAATTGAGGGATTTTCTCTCATTTCTGCCATCATTTTTTGTTTAGTTTAAAATAGATTTCTGGGAGTTAGTCCCCCCCATTGATTCAGCCTAAAACTGAGAGTTAATCATTGAGGGATCCCACAGTAACAGTCAGC
Source organism: Pelodytes ibericus (assembly GCA_036172795.1). Lineage (NCBI taxonomy): Eukaryota > Metazoa > Chordata > Amphibia > Anura > Pelodytidae > Pelodytes > Pelodytes ibericus. The sequence goes on along the minus strand of CM069863.1, from coordinate 9,423,427 downwards.
TGCTAGACGCACAGGTTACAGTTATGATTAAAAAAAAGTACCATTTTTTATACCATTTCTCATCCATACTAGGATCAATATAAAAATGAACTCTCTTTTCTTTCCCCAGACAAAAGTTTATTTTAAATATTTGTGACAATTTAAAGGGAACTCATCACCTAAACAATGTTTGTATTGTATAGGAAGAGAACAAAACATTGATAAACACATGGGGAATTATTTATATAATTCAGTTTTGGGGCAGAGTTCTACGCCTCCCAACTGTCTCGCTTTGTGCCGATTTTGAACGGTAAAACCACTCTCCCACCGAGCTCTACCTCTGTGATGTTTTTCTGGACAGAGGTGCTGTTTAGCGGGATAGCAGGATTAAAGAGAGCCATCCAAAAATGTATTAGATACGGCGCAAGTGCAGCATTATGCAAATGCGCAGTAGCGTAGGTTGTGTCAGTGACAGTGCCTCCCGGGCAAGGTAGAGCTGACAACCTCCTAAGCTCTGCCCCCGACATTCCCGTTTTGTCAGGGACAAGAGTTGGGAGGTATCGAGTTCTAAAAAGTGTCTGAACAGCAGGAACATTCCATCCGTTTACATGGCGACTGGACTGTCTTTAGAACTTTGGCGCCAGAGTTGAGTTTTATCATCAACCCCCAATGTGTTGGCGGGATTGCAAGCAAATGCATACATTAAGTGAACAATGTGTCTCCTTTTTATGACATCAGTTTGTCACTTTTAATACGCAAATTACATGTGTCCCGTTAAAGTAGTTAATGGAACAGTTGATGTCAAAAACAGCAGACACCACAGGCACATTTTAAAAGCCTTTCTCTCTTAATTTAGGCGTTTATTCTCTTCGTTCACAGTATGTTGCAGCCTAAACAAAGAGATTTAAAAAAAAAAAAACATAGACATAAAGTCTACCCAATAAAGATAGAATTGTAGGGAATTAAGACGGGAATTTCAAATTTTAGTAGAAAGAGTTGGGAAAATTCTCCCATTCGGCCACATTGGAGAATTTTTCAAACTCGGCTACTTTGGAAAGTTTGAAATTCCCGTCTCAATTCCCTGAAATGTTCTCTTTATTGCGTAAACCTTTCAAAAAACTCCACAACATGGATTTGAAGACACAAAGAGATAATCCAATTGGAGGCCAATAATATGTATTGTGATATAAGCCCCACATAGTACTGAGCCTTTAATGGGACTAGTGGATCTTAAGCGTCACACAGAACATAATGAGAAATCTAGTGGTTTCACCTCCCAGAGGAATTTATTAAGCACACTATAGGTACACAAGCATTACGGTCCAAATAAATGCATCTGAGACGTTACATTAATGGGAAAGGAAAGGTGGTGCAGATAAAGACAATACTACACAAACGACAAACAAGATACATTACACAATAAATAATACACTAGGAAAAAAACTAAACAGAAAATCCGTTAGAAATCCAGGTTGTTATTTTAACAGCATTTCCTGCCACAGGATGAAGTAAGAGGCCTGCATCCTTTCCATTTTATTATGTTACCTTAGCTGAACTCTGGTTCAACAAATAATTCACCAGAAAGAGATCGCAGTTACCAAGCTGAGAAATGAGTGAATCCAATCGGAAAATTGTTTGTTGTTTGATGTATTTCGGGGGAAAACTGTAAAATGTAAGGCATTTGGGTCGGCAAACCCACGGGGATGCCCGAGCTTACGTAAGTCGAGGGAGAAAATTAAAAAAAATAAAACGCAGGAATTTAAGAACCAAAAAAAAAAGTGTTAACCCTGCCTTCTTAGAATGGAAAATCCCCAAAGATCCAATTATTGTCTGTGGCATAAATGCTTTGAAATGTGTTGGTGTACTTTGGACAATTTCTTGTACCATTTAGCATGAACATAACAATCTAAATGTCTGTAGTACAGATAAACGCTGCATTGCGCTCCGTATAGAAATCTATGGACCAATTGTTAACTTCTGTTAATGATAATTTCACATAACAGCCATTGTTCCGATAACGGATTATGAACAATGGCTGTGGGATTTGAGCGAAAGCACAGCATTCGTACTTTGCACTAGCACAAAGTGTTTGTACACGCACGGCATATCTGTGAAGGTCCATAGCACATCATTAAAATGTCCAATAAAGAGTCCAATAAGTGTGCACCATGAAAAAATGTTCACTCTTATCTTTGTCAGAAGGGATGGGCCCTATACAATCTCTGGTGTCTACTTCTTTAAATTGCGTTGTAGCTTTGGAGATTTTTTGGGAGATAAAAACTAATAGGTAGGATCGGGCATGTTCTGGAATAACTTTTACTTCTGAAAAGGTTAAATCCAGATGTTGTTGGTAAATCCTGATCAAAATAAACGCAGAGAGAAAAACTTACCAGCTGCCCAAAGTATAGGGCTGAGAAGAACATTTCAAATCACTGACTCAGCTATATATTACAAACCCAAAGATGCTCTTCTGCTATAAGAGCTCAGTTGGCCATGGATAATACAGAGTAAAAAAGAATTAAAAAATTCTAGCAGCAGGGATTCCCCAGGTCCTGTACCAAACCTGGGTATAGTTGGGTCGGTAAGAGGGAATCTTCAATCCACCTGCAGCTCCCTTTTTGCCGAAAAAGACCCCAGGGACATGTTGAATTTGTGGGATTCCCAAATTACTGGTGGTCTAAGTCACCATTAATCCCAGAACCGACCCTGAACAGCAATAACCTTATTTTGGCCTAAATTACATTTATATAGGTCTCAGCAATTTGATGTTTCACAGACCACCGAATACATCCATGTTTGGCTGTAATCATCATTTTCCTTCAGAAGCCATAGACCAGCTTCAGCTGTTAAAGTCTTCACGTGAAACGTGCCTCTCTCTCGATTCCTATTTTTGTTTGTTTTTTCCCCTTTATTCTGGGAAGTGCAGTAAAGGTATGACGGTATGCAGAGCACACAAGGACGATCTCGTAATGGGCTTCTAAATAATTTATCACTTGACAGTGAGAAGTAAATCTTTTAAATGCTTATCTAAATTACCGGATCGCCTTGTGGTTTGGAGACAGGGCTGTTAGACATGTTTTGCCGCATATGTTCCTGCTTTACAAAACTCAAGACAGATGCTGTTAATTTCGGAAATGGATGAAAGGTGCATTCTGAATGGAAAAAAAATAAAAAAAAACAGAAAATCCCCAAATTCTATTTATATAGATCGTGCCAAAGTTGTTGATCAGCCCTTACACATTCCACCTTTCCCGGAGTCAGACATGTGAGACACTCATCGAGGTGAAATGGTTTCTCTAAGAATATACCTCATTGCACTTCATTTCATTCGATCTCTTTGTACCTTGCAGAGTTCCAAATTTGCCATGCAAGTCTTATCATCCCATGTATTGCTCTAGGCTGCAAGCAGGTTTAATTGAGCTCCAAACACTAAATTAGAACTGCCTACAGCACCCAGGAGTTGGTAGTGGGCTCTGGAGAGACATCGTTTGATGTGCTGAATTTGGAAAAAGAGAATAGACCCTCATCTCATTAATTTTACCATTGGCTATATTTTGGGCCAGGGGTTCTGCTAGGACGTATCACACGTTTGCTATTAAAGTGTTTTCCTGCAGACATATAACATCTTTTTTTTTTTAATTTTTATCAATCATGGTTATGTTATTCCCTATAATTAAAACTATAAAGCCCAAGGCAAAGACAAGTTCAACATCTGATTAAAAGGATAATTGCATTGCACTCGCATTCTGGAAACAACAAAAAAAAGTGGGGTCTTTTAGCAGCCAGTGGTCTTAGGGAACTAAACAAGCATGGTCTGGATTTTTCACAGCTAGACGACGAGAAAGATCCCGGGAAACAAAAGCAAACGTAGAAAGAGTTGAACACAGTCTCTGTGGGCAGTGGTAGTGACACCCCACACAGATATAGACATATGCAAGAGGAATATACAATAAAAGTGCAAACTCACTTAAATTAAACATCTTTATTAAGCTAAGAGACATGTCATAGTTGCCAGCATCGGCAATTTTTCCAGGGGCACATATTTGTTCCACATGCTGCAGAAAGAGCATGCAAAGTGCAGTCCGGCAGTATGTAGGATGGAAATACGCATAGACACAATCCAATTAATTAATCATGGCAGGTCCTATGAGATAGCCAACCTGATTCATTAATTGTATTGTGTCTGTGTGTATATACATCCTACATACTGCCGAGCTGCACTTTGCATGCTCTTTCTGCAGCATTTGGAACAAATATGTGTCCCTGGAAACATGGCCGATGTTGTCAACTATGACATGTGTAAAAAAAGTGCATAAAGTATTAGGCTGTATAACCTCACTAATTTTTTGATGTGTGCCCCCAAACTGTTTTAATTCTCAGCCTGCTTTATACCATCCATCTGTATTCCACTGTGAACTTTGGAAGTTGAATGTATCATAACCCATAACTACATATTCACACTTACACAGTGATTCATAAAGTATTTGCCTCAATTGCCTAATAGAAGCAAAACTGAACACACAAAAATGACCTCAAATTTACAATCAAGGGTATGTGAAACAAGAACATCTCTTATGGAAGCAAGTCTCTTGGGTGAAAATCAGACTACACCGTTAGCCAGAGTGTTTAAAGTATTAAGGCTGGTTCTTTTAGTAGTTATATTTTGAGGTCCTCTTTAAAAATTGAGATAGAAAGGTGTATAAACTTAATAAGAAACTTCTTCCAAGGGAAAAGGCTCTTGAAAGCATTAGGAAAGGAGGTGGTGGTGATAAAGAAGATCAAAGAGTTATGGTAACAGTAGCTTCATTGGAGAGTATTTGTGTCCACACACTTGATAGTCACTCACTAAACACAATCTAACAGCACAAACAATACAAGTGCACAAATACTACAGAATGTCGAGAGCCACAACAACTGTCTTACTTGTATGGAAAAGTTCCCTCTACGTAGATTGGTTTCTGAAAGACTTTATGGACGAATAATCAACAGACTGAAATAATACTCAGCTGGAACTCGGTCCGTTAAAGGGTTACATCTTAAGGTTTCGTAATGGAAGTAAACAAATCAAAACTGAAATGTTTACCATTCCCCCTGAGAACTGGTAATTATTGCCAGGAAATTCAGCATGCGTCTTGCTTGTCTTTCAGCCCTTCCGTCTTTCGTTGCAAACTCCGCGTTGTCATTGTGCCACTTCTCTGATTGACGGACACCTTTAGCCACGCTGAGTTTTCATGCTGCCAGTATATCAGTGGCTGGCACCCGCGAGTCCAGACAGATTTTAGTTGTAAATGAAGTGCCCTAATGGATGTAATATGGAGATATATATCACATCTCTTGGCATTAGATAGCCAGCCAGCGGTTATAAGTACAACGAGAACATTCAAGTCCATCTTACAGAACTAAAAATTAACCTCATGTTATTACTGGAAATTGTGACTAAAACTAACAAGTCACATCAGCAGCCGAGTTGGAAAAAGTCTCCAATACTGAATGGGATGATGTCTCCAACTCAGCTATTTTGGCCTTAGACAGGGACTGTCGAGTACCCAAAATGCATCTTCCAAATATTAATGCATATCAGTGTGATTTCAAAGTACTTTAAAAGGCATGTCTTACATGTTGCATTGCTTCAAATATAAAATACTTGCAGCTAGACGAAATTGTGAAATTACAGCAGTTTGCGAGAAACAAGGACTGCCCACACTAGATGAGTTAAAGTAATTTCCTTTTTTTTTTTTGCTGCAGGAACCAATGAGAATAATGACCTTCAAATGAATGGAATATCCTGTCTCTCTAGCGATATCATAAGACAATGTGTTGCACTGTTAAGAGATCCTACTGTGTACAAGAGCAAGGTCACTCATAGGCCACACAATAGACTATTTGAGGAGGACAGGAAGTGACTATATGAAACAAAACTTTATATCCCCCGTGGATAAAAGCCTGTGCATTATACAAGCAGTGATCTTACAAAACTTCCAAAGCTGTTGCCCTCAAATGAGCAGAGTCATATTGGAATGACATGCTACCTTCTAATATGGCAACCGCGAGCACTCCAGGGAGCAATTGCTGCTCAGTTGGGGAGCAAATTTTGGTGTTGCTGGATGCCTCAACATTGAGACATTACAGCAACAATACCTGAGCAGTGGAAATGATCATTGATAACTTACAAAGCTAATTTTAATGGAGGACGTCCCATGCTGTCACTGAGTCCTCATGGCAGAAAGTGATGTCATTAAATGTCCTTTCCATCCTGTCTGCAGTTAGACACATGCATACACATCTATGACTGATAGAGACATTTACCGGACTATCTCTCAGTTCTGCTATAGAGCGATAATCCATGAGTTGGAAGCCCCATAATCTTTGCATTTCTTTGTGTTTTTGAAAGGCTTAATATCTTTTAATTGGTGCATAATCCATAAGCCATGTGTTGCCCCATAAAGAGTTTTTCTCTCTAAATTGGGTTTAGCATGGACAAAAAACGTTGGACCTCATGGAGGACACGTAGGATGGTGTGAATCTGTTTCCAAATGGGTTCCATTCACCATGCATGAAATTCAGTCCCGTGAGGAACTTGTTATTGTATACCGTATCTGAGAATCTGCATGCTCTGTGACATATTCATATATAAGATCCTATACTTGCGATCATCCGTGTTCATACCATCTCATTATCTATAGAGTATAACTGCTTATTCCAAGACTTTAACATCCCAGCTTGACAATGAATTGTCTTCCTTTCAGTCTGACTGTTCTTTCACTTAAGAACAAGAATGCATTGTTAATAATCTCTTTCAGGAACTAAACTCCTTTCAAAATTGTCTTAAAGATGACAAGCAGAATATTGTGTGATCTGCCAGGAGCACAGAGAGACGGGGAATAAGTTACATAAGATCTGAGCAGGAATAGGCAGAGTCGACGAATCCTTCTGTCCTTTGACAGGTCGGTGAATTTTCATTGTGATGGACTGGACCAGGAAGATATATATTTTTTTCATACAATCGTATTCAAGCTGTTTCAGTTATCGGAAAAACAAGGCATTCAACTCTGGACAGCATCTATGAAAGTCCAAAATCATTCAGTAGGACTCCCAAATGCATGCCACCTGCCAATATGGTTGCCACCTTTTCTATAAAAAAAAAATGCCAGCCATGCTTCTGCCTCCATAGACTCAACATTGGCCTCAAGCCAATTTTTTTTCTGGCCTGCTGGTAAAATACGGACCAGTTAGCAACCCTACTTGCCAATATGGTGGGTTAATAGACTAGTAGTGCTCTCCTGCTTCTGTAGACAGGTAAGTGCTCATTGACACCAAATCTGGTCTGTTTGTCAGAACCTAATTATCAAAATGACTTCTTCTTTGGAATGATTGGGCTTGGAAGAGAAGACACTAATACATGGGTGTAAGTCTCTGATAAAATCTGTGGGAAGATAGGTTTAAAGATAAAATGACCTGCGTCAGTGAGGAAGCACACAGCCACTTGTGTGTTGAAAAACATGAGATATGTTAAGTGTTTTCAATGAAACAATTTAATTCTCAGAAAAATGTATGGCTCATAAAACATAATAATGGGTTGATAGAGTCTAATAGTGAGTGTATTAATGGTAGAGTGCACATTCCCAACATATCAGGAACTTGTTTGTAATGGTAGTGCACTTCTGGGTCACTTGGGTGGGCTGTGTGCCAATGCAATCAATGTTTAAAAATCCAGGTGCTTTTGGTGGAAGCACACTATTGTGCCCATGAAAGTGTTGATATGTAAAAAACAAACAAAAAAGCCATCATAAGTAAAAAAAATATATATCCCAATGCTTTTGTGTGCCATCCCTTTATTTTATAACACAAAACAATTGTGTTATTTGAGTAAATCTGTGTCCGAGTATTTTATTTTATGACAGAGTTTATTCATCAATTAGGTGGCTTGCAGAAAAGTTGAGTGCCCTACTCGGTCGTCCAGGAATTTGGGAGACCAGATGTCACATTGGCAGACCCACTGAGGCACAAACGAAAGATCTGGCAATTGTTTAAATATTAGATCTCCCTCTGTGTAGAGAAAATTGGTGGATGATGCAGCTTTTGTAACCCCTCCATTAGATGGATCTTTCGAGGACGTTTGCACCAAGAATAGACTCACATCTGCTATTTTTACGCTGTCCTCATGTAGGGAATAACAATGACGGCCCTCCAGTCTATAATCACAGCACTGGAAGGGAAGCTATTTCTGCTGCTAAAACACACCAGCAAGATAAAATATAGGAGCACCTGAAACATGTCGGCAGCTGGCCAACACGATCCTGCTCTGGCTTCTGCAGGAATATCTGATTAGAACTTCGGCTTGTTTTCATTTTCTAAAATCTTTCAGAGCAGATGCATGAAATAACTATATATATAAAAAAATACATAAATATATATATAAATCCAAAAAATGCACGCACATACGGGACTTGATAGAAAAGAGTCGATAGTTTAACTGTGTCCTGTGAGTGTGTGCATTATTTGGATTTTTGTATATGGAGCAACACGGCAACTGGCCGTGACTATACGTTCTACACTAAGCTAAGAGTCCATCATCTTTTGGACTATATATATATATATTTATATTAAGCTGTGAAACTCTACCTTATAAATAGGCAGCCATTTGTCATTAGATTTTTACTTAGTTAATCTACGATTGCTTAAATAGAAGGTAACCTTTTTGCAACCCACCTAATTGAGGTTTTTTTTTGCAGTGCGAGCTAAAGACAAAACAGGAAAGAGGTTTATTTATGGGACAGTTACCTGGATGCTAAGGAGACTGTGTCCAAATTGGCAGCAGTATAAAACCCCCACAATATTCTACACGGCAATGGAAATATATCATGATTTAAAAAAAAAAAAAAAATCATCTTTAAAGAACTGATACAGCTTTAAAATAAATCTGGCCGTCAACTCAACAGGTTCATAAATTTGGGGCAATATACGTGCTATGTTAGGAGAATGCATGGCTCCAAAACGATAATGGCGTTTTAAATTAATATAGGTTTTGGGGTTTTTCCGTGAAAACATACATTAAACGAGTTGCAAAATGAATAGGAAATAATACAATTAATACGTTGACAAAGTTACAAATAATGATTATGATTGAAAAAAAAGATTTGGTTTTATTGGTTCTTGAATGAACACAAAAGTTCTCCGCTTCACCCGTGGATATTATCCTACCAGTCCAACTTTACGTGGTATAGTCTCAATTGAGGACTGCCAAACCACGGACATGACTTCTTCCTCTGGTGTCCTGGTTCTCTGCTAGGAGAATGTGCACGTGTCATTTAAATTGCTATGAAGTAGAGCTGACACTCCCTGACTGAAGCCACTCCCCCATGGTGTCCCATGTTGTGGGTAGGTCCCGTCGGGTGTTAGTTTGTGCACTAAAAAAAAAAAAGTGAAAGTCTATGCAAGTGTTTTGGATCTGATCAAGGGTCAGTTATGTTGATGTGTTGGTCCAAATTGGTTCAAAAGGTAAGAAACTTAAGATACGTGCACGGAGAGAAAAGACACTGACACACGCGGTGGGGTCAAAGCAAATCTCTAATTTATTGGATGTGATACAACATGATATATTACTCAGGGAATAGGGGGGTTTCTATTGGGTTACTAGTGGATTGGTCATGTGTAGAACAATAGGCGTGCTTATGCAAATATACACGTAGATCAGAAGGCTGCAGCAGCAACAGGTCTCAGCCTCCTGCAGTGTGTGAGAGAGAAACTGGAGAGGGGAAAGAAGGGGGGCTTGCAGATAAGAGAGGAAATGTAAGGGAATGTCTAAAAAGCAAGTGTCTATTTCTCATTTGACTGTTATGGCCACAACAGTCCCCCCTTGGGACACTTGATTGTAGACTGTCCCTATCACCTATCGGGCCCGTGAGGCGTACCTTTCGTTGCTCCTCTTCACCTGCAGTGGCGGCCACTCATCCCTTGTGGACGAGCACCCGGTAACAAGGGCTTTGGCATAACCTCACAGGGTCCATCTGTCCCTATCACAGGAACGCGTCATGGCGAACAAGGGGGAACAGCGTGGAACTCTTCTTCCTCATCTCCGTACATTAACATGATCGGGACATCTGTGATCGGGGACATGATTTTTGCCCACATCATTTTGAAGCAGGGTATCAGGCAACACGTGACAATGCATAATATTATTAATACTATAAGGATTGTAATGCCCAACTGCACTAGGGCGGATTTCCATCCTTTGAGCCACCCAAAGTATTGGTCCCAGGGATCTGGAATTCCTGAGTTGCGCTTCAGTTCTTTAGACAATTCAGTCAGTTTTTTAATTGCAAGCGTGACCTTACCGTTTGGTCCAGTATTATCTGGAATGTATGTGCAGCAAGTGTCTTTAATCATTTTACACACTCCTCCTTTTTCTGCTAAGATCATATCTAAAGCCATTCGGTTTTGAAAGGTCATTTGGGAAGTGGCTTCTAACTGTTCTGCTATACCTTTTAGGGCATCCCTTGTATAGTTCACAAACCGTTGTTGGTTATAGTATATGTAATTGATCCAGTCAACATTCTTGTTTACTGAGATTATCGGGGAAAAAAAACTTTCGAATCCTGCTGCTACCTGGTCTCTGGCTTTAAACTCATCTGGGACCCCCCTGGGAACTCCAATAGCATCTATATACACATGGGGATCAAAGCTGGCTTGGGGTGCACTCCTCTTTTTCCTGGTTGGGTTTATCGCCTCCTCTACGGTGGGCGTTGTGTCTCCTTCACTAAATATGTGGAGGGGCATGATGGCTTTTGCTAGAGCGCACTGTCCTGTCCAATTACCTTCTAACCTGGGTCGTATTTTCTGATCACCACATATCCAATACACATCTCCTAAAGCATATACTTGATTTTGTGTGTAAGATTCTTCCAGAGAACTGATTTCTGAGCAATAACCTTCGGTGAAGTTACCTATGAACCTACCGTTACCCTTTGTGTTCTGATAGCAAGTGTAATTACCAGGGTAAATAGTTATTCCCTCTCTGGATTTGGGTGCTTTTGTAAGTAAGGGAAACTCATCTTTCCAAGCCTTGCATACAGATTGGTTAGTGGAAGTGTTAGTGTACAGACTGAGAAAACAGGACTCTAAACTTACTGGCAGATGTATGGGAACAGTACCTAAATGGGGACGTGCGCTTCCACAGACATAGCAGCCACTCTTATTATGTTTATCTGCATTATACTTCATCCATTCAAGCCAGAGGTTAGTATCACTGAAACCTGTTTCTGCAGCCATAGTATCCTCAAAGGTGGGGTCAGCCATTGCTGTCATTATCTTTACAGGGTTTACATGTTTCTGTGGTTCTGGCCATTCATGAGATTTATACATGTCTTTGATATGAAATTTTCCTGTGGGTCCCCCCATTCTCCCCTTAATCCAGTTACTCATTATGTATGTCCCTGCATCTCCGGGGCTGGGGTTCTCTATGATGAGGGTGAGAGGCATGTTCTTACCGGTTTCCCCGTTGGGGTTACAGGTCCCGCTCTTGAGTAGGGTCATTCTGTCCAGGAGAGATTTCCCTTGGGAGTCTTTTTTATCTATGGCTGACTGTGGTTTGTATTCCCAACTTTTTCCTGTGTTCCATCCCACAGCCCCCCAATACCCACAGTTGTCTCCCCAATAACTGTCAGATACACAAATGTATATAGATCCGTAAAAGTCGTACTGGTACATGGTACATTGCCAACCGGGTGATGGGCAAAGTACCAGATGGCAGAAATCAAATTTGAACGTGACCACATGTGTGTTAGATGAGTTATACCAGAAAGTGGTTATGTGATTGCCATCCTCTCGTTTAACTTGTGTAATAGCTGTCTGCCGGTACCCTGCAGCCCCTAGAAGGCCAACATGGTTACAAAGCATCAGCAAAAATGTTAGGTGCATTTTATTAGTCAGGAGGTGGAGGACACTTTATCCTCTTGCAATGGGAGGCGTGGATCCAGGTGGGTCTTCCTTCTAGTTATAAAGAGGTTGGTGTGGTCAGTAACACCTGGTAGGGTCCTTCGTATCTGGGGTCAAGAGTGCCTCGGACGTGTTTCTTGACCACTACCCACTCTCCTGGACTCAGAGTGTGACTTCCTTCCTAGGAATTAGGATCTGGAATGGAAGAGAGAACTTGTGCATGTATGTTAGACAATTGTTTACAGAGAGCAATAACATATTTTGCTACAGATTCGTAATGCATTTGTAATTGCTGAGGGAAATATTGTCCCATTCTTGGCCCTGTCCCAAATAGAATTTCATAAGGGGTTCATTTGTGTGGGGGCCTTGGAGTGTGCCTAACTGAGAAGAGTGCTATTGGCAGGCAATGTACCCAATTTAGTCCTGTCTCCCTGGTCATCTTTAACATTTTTGATTTTAACACCCCGTTTAGTCTCTCAACTTTCCCACTACTTTGAAGTCGGTAGGGAGTGTGGAAGGCTAAGTGTGACCCTATCATTTTCCAAACTTCTTGGGTTAGGTTGGCAGTGAATGCTGGGCCCTGATCACTCTCAATAACCTCAGGTACCCCGAACCTGCAAACTATTTCTTGTATGATTTTCTTGGCAGTGGTGGGTGCTGTCTGGTTTCGGACAGGGTAGGCCTCTGGCCACCCAGAGAACAAGTCTACTACCACTAGTACATATTGAAATCCTTGGCACATTGGCATCTGGATGTGGTCGATCTGAATCCTCTGGAACGGGTACAAAGCTTTAGGAAGACACTTTGTGGGTGTGGGTTCATTTCTGCCTGGATTGCATTCTGCACAGATGAGGCAAGACTGGGAGTGTCTTACCAGGACTGGGGTGATCCCTGGTGCCACCCATATTCTGTCAATAAGTTCCTTCATAACTGTCTTGGACTGATGGGTAGGTCCGTGGGCCACTGATGCTATTAGAGGATAGAGGGCCCTGGGCAAACACACTCTCTTTCTTTGTGTCCAGATTCCAGATTCTTCTTCTTGGGCTGATTCTTTCCGCCAGGTTTCCTTTTCTGCATGAGTGGCCTGTTTCTGCATTTGCTTCAGTAGGTCCCATGTAACTTCTTTCTGTTCCAGGTCTTCTTGTGCTGTCAGAATACGATCTGGTTGGGCTCCTTCCTCTTCCACTGCTGCTTTCTTGGCAGCCTGATCAGCTAGGACATTTCCTTTGGCTTCAGGGGTGTCGGCTCGCGTGTGGGCCTTTACCTTGATCACTGCCACTTGGGTGGGCAGGAGTACTGCTGCCATTAGAGCCGCTACTGCTGAGGCTTTCTTGATAGGAGTTCCTGCAGCTGTGATGTAATCTCTGGCTTTCCATATGACTCCGAAATCATGCACTACTCCAAAGGCATATCTGGAATCCGTGTAAATATTGGCCGTGGACTCCTTCGCTATGAGGCAGGCTTCAGTGAGAGCAATGAGTTCAGCTTCCTGTGCTGATTGATCCGGGCGTAATTGTCTTGCACACAATACCTCATGCTCGCTAGTGACTGCCATGCCTGTGTGGAATTTCCCTTTGTCATCGGCGTATCGTGAGCCGTCCACAAAAAGAGTCCAATGAGGGTTTGTTAGAGGAGTATCTTGTACCGATGGGGGAGCTCCTACTTCAGCTTCCATCATTGTGATGCAATCATGTTCGGGTTCCTCAGGTGGGGATCCGGATTGGGTCCAGAGTTCTGTCTCTTGAAGATCTTCTTCTGTATGTAAATCAATAAAATCTGCAAAATCTTCAGCTTCAGTATTGCCAGTACCTTCCCCCCTTGGAAGAGGAAGGAGTGCTGCAGGGTTCAGTATTTGGCATCTCTGAATAGTAACATTGTCAGGCAGGAGTAGGCTGCACTGGAGTCGAAGATGGCGTTGAGCAGTGAGATGTTTAGGCTGCGTTTGCTGGAGAATTGCAGAAATATCGTGAGGGGCCAGAATCGTGAGAGGGTGACCCAGGACAACATCAGATGTGACGTCCAAAAGGGAACTGGCGGCGTGGATGGCCCTAACACATGAGGGAGCCGCTCTGGCCACTGGGTCAAGTCGTCTTGAGTAGTAACCCAGGGGCCTGTTGTGACAACCGTGGGTTTGGGTGAGGACTCCCGTGGCATGTCCCTGGCGTTCCATGACATACAGTCTGAAGGAAAGATTGTAGTTGGGGATGCCGAGAGCAGGAGCAGATGCGATGGCTGTTTTCAATGTCTGAAAGGCTTCTGCAGCTTCCAGTGTCAACTGAAAAGGCATAGTAGCATTGCGGGGTATGCAGTCATACAGGGGCTGCATTTGGACTGAAGCATCAGGGATCCAGGGTCTGCAGTAGGAGATAAGCCCCAAAAATGTCTGAAGCTGATGCGGTGTATCCGGGAGTTGTATGTCTGAGATGGCCTTCTTCCTGGCATCCGTGAGATGTTTGCTTCCTTGTGCGATACAGTGACCTAAAAAGATCACTTTAGGGAGACACAACTGTAGCTTTGATTTGGACACTCGACATCCGGCAGCGTCCAGGAATTGGAGAAGAGAAACTGAAGCCGTCATGCAGGCAAAGAGAGTATCTGCACATAGGAGTAAATCATCCACGTATTGAAGGAGTTCCATTTCCGGGTGGTCGGCTTGCCAGGGCTGTAGTACTGAGGACATAGCTTTACTGAAGCAGGAGGGACTGTTTTGGGCTCCTTGTGGCAGGACTGTCCAGGTGTATTGTTTCCCAGCATGGGTGAAAGCAAAAAGGAACTGACAGTCTTCATGCAGGGTAACCGAGAAAAATGCATTTGCCAGGTCGATGACCGTGAATGTAGTAGCCGTGGGTGGGATGCCGGCCAGAAGAGTATGTGGATTTGGGACAATAGGTGCTTCAAGGATGGTGGCCTCATTCACAGCTCGGAGATCTTGGACCATGCGGTAAACAATAGGTTGTCCTTTCTCCCTCTTCTTCTTGACTGGATAGAGTGGTGTATTACAAGGAGAAGTAGTGGGCTTGATAGCCCCGTTTAGTAGGAGGGCCTGCACTTGGAGGGTAATCGCGTCCTGCTGTGGTACAGAGAGCGGGTATTGTGCTTTGTATGGCAGGATCTTGGGATCCTTCAGGGTTACAGTGACTGGTGGTACCTTGAGGCGACCAATATCTTGGGGTCCTTTGGCCCAAAGAGTATCGGGTATGTGAGGTAGGATATCCTGCAATGTCCAAGTAACTGGCGTGTCTGTTGAGAAGATCCAGTCGCCTGAAGGGAGGGCATTTACTGCCATTAGCAGACAGGCTTCTTCCGGCTGAAGAGAAGTGCCGAGGGTGACTGTCCCGTCTTCTTTGAACTGTATATTGGCTTGGATTTTCTGCAGTATGTCGGCTCCCAACAGATTGAAGGGGCAGGTCCTGCTTACAACAAACTGCGACATGACATGTGTGGGAAGATGTAGTTGTGGTAGGTGGGCCGGGCTGGCAATCGGCAGGGGTTTTGTTATTGGGTTGCGCTGAATAAGTCCTTCTAGACCCGAGCAGGGTAATTGAATATTTGTAAGCCAAGAAGGGTGTGCGGCAGTCTCGCAAAGTACACTACGGGCTGCACCAGTGTCAACAAGGAATGAAAGTTCTTTGCCCGCTACCTCGAGTGTGAGACGAGGGGCGGGACCGGCAGGAGGGGTGGAGACTGTCATATAGGAAATGGTGCCCCCTCCTTGCACTGGTTTGCCGAGCTCCTATAGGTCGGTTGGTGGGGGCGGAGGTGAAGGCGTGGTGTTTTCCCTATGCTGCCGAAATGACTGTTGTTTTTGGCGCTGCTGGTTGGGAGACCAAAGATGGTGGCTGCGACAGTTTCGTTTGAAGTGTCCCAGCTTGCCGCACCCATAACAGGTCGGTGGACGATCCCTGGTTCCGTCTCCGGACATGACTGCTATCACGGCCGCTCGGGTCTTTTTGTTATTGTTTTCAAGCCCTTTAGCTACTTGTTCCAGCACCTCTATATTTAAAGATTTCCATTCCGGGCGGCAAGTGGTCAGAGCCTTGTTGATGTCGGGGCGCAACCCTTCTACAAAGGACCGCGAGAGAAGTCGCAGATGTACAGGTTCATATGTGCTGAACCCCATGTCTCTATAATGCATCCTCACTCTCTGTATAAATTTCTCAACTGACTCCCCTTTATCTTGGGTCATGTCTTGCAGGGTGGATGATTGATCAGCTAATTTAGCTTTTGCCCATTGCTGTAGCTGGATCATGAAGTCCGCTCCAGATCCCTGGGACCGGTCATCATAAGGTAGTGGGAAAGTTCTGGGTCTCATAATTTTGTCGAGAATAAGGGCGGAATATTCTCCGGTCTTATTCTCTACTAGACTTTGCAGGTCCAACCAGGTACAGCCATATGTTTTGTATATCTGCTCTAGTTTTCTAAAGAAAGGCATAGGATGGGTCTCGGGGTCAGGGAGTTGGTTGACTATAGTGTACAACTGATTAGGGGTGAAAGATACATATTTGGGAATTCCCCTAACTGCTGTCATAGATTCATTGGCCTGTCTAAGGAATTCAGCTTGCTCCCCAGTTATGGTGCGTATTTGTGTTCTCAACTCCTGTATTTCATGTTCAAGGTGTTGATCTGGCTGTGATCTAATGGGTTGTGGTGTTATGGGGTTGTAGGATGTTCCTGGGGTACTAGTGTAGGGAGTAAGGTCTGCGTGTCTACTAGTATAGGGAATGGTTCCCTCATCATCCTCTCCCCCCCCCTCATCATCCTCCCCCCCCTCATCATCCTCAGCCACCATCAGCTGGGTTATGGGAGGTGTTGGTGCGGGCCGTGTGGGGGGTGTACAGAAAGTACCATCTGGATTAATCATAGGATACAGGTGCTGTACCATTGGAGTGGGCTGGACAGGAGGGTAGGGGTTAAGGGGAATTAAAGGTCCAGCCGTGGGCGTCAGCTGAGGATAAGATGGCGCCGCTGCTGGGTCTTGGGTGACGTGCTGGGGAACTACAAAGGTGTGGCTATGTGGAGCACACGTAAAACACGTCTCTCTGGAGGAGGGGTTTTGCTGACCACATACGGAACCACCTACCTTCTTGTCAGCACCATTATAGGGCGGTGGCTGCCTCAGCCCAGTGATTTTACCAGGTTTGCAATAATGCCTTCCTGAATTCTCATCATATTTTTGCTTCCCTCCTGTCCTTTCAAATTCTTTACTACAGTCAAGCCACACCTCGACTGCTTGTAGCAAATTGTCATCTAGCAGTTTGCCTAGGTACTACACAGCGAGTCACCCTTGCATATGCCATATTTTGTTTCTAACTTCTGTATACATTTGCCAAACCGCATCCCTCTTTTGTCCGCCACGTACTGCTCAGGCAAGCAGTAACCCTTCGGGACACTTGCATTATTACCCATTTCACTTAGTCACTTCCTGGGACTTTCCGTAACTTAGTCTTGTGATTTACTGATATTACGTATATTTTGTTGAGTCAGAGTCTGATACGTATAGTTCTCCGTGACCATACACAGCACACCTGGGCTTACTCTGACCGCCTCCTCCCGTCTGTCCCCACGGATAGACAACCGAGCTGACCCGCGGTACAGGAATTTTGAGGTAGACTTATTCTTATACGTAGATATAGGTTAGTCACTCCAAGTTCTCGTCATAATATACCACACATGAAGATATTTTCAACATATGGGGGGGTTCCGTAACTTAATCTTGTGATTCACCATATATTACGTATATTTTGTTGAGTCAGAGTCTGATCCGTATAGTTCTCCGTGACCATACACAGCACACCTGGGCTTACTCTGACCGCCTCCTCCCGTCTGTCCCCACGGATAGACAACCGAGCTGACCCGCGGTACAGGAATTTTGAGGTAGACTTATTATTATACGTAGATATAGGTTAGTCACTCAAAGTTCTCCTCACAATATACAACACATCAAGATATTTTCAACATATGGGGGGGGGTTCTTACTGTCATGCCCACACGATGCCTGTCTGACGTTACATCCTCCCTCGGACAGATGAAGACTGCACCAAATGACACATGTAGGTGAGATAATAAAATTCCTCACCTTAATCACGGGCTGCAGTCCCGGTGTCCGTTGGTGCGTCCTTCCTCCGTCCGATGGGTCGGGGGGGTGTACTGCCAGGAGGTCTCTCGTGTGCCCCACGTTGGGCGCCAACTGTTTTGGATCTGATCAAGGGTCAGTTATGTTGATGTGTTGGTCCAAATTGGTTCAAAAGGTAAGAAACTTAAGATACGTGCACGGAGAGAAAAGACACTGACACACGCGGTGGGGTCAAAGCAAATCTCTAATTTATTGGATGTGATACAACATGATATATTACTCAGGGAATAGGGGGGTTTCTATTGGGTTACTAGTGGATTGGTCATGTGTAGAACAATAGGCGTGCTTATGCAAATAGACACGTAGATCAGAAGGCTGCAGCAGCAACAGGTCTCAGCCTCCTGCAGTGTGTGAGAGAGAAACTGGAGAGGGGAAAGAAGGGGGGCTTGCAGATAAGAGAGGAAATGTAAGGAAATGTCTAAAAAGCAAGTGTCTATTTCTCATTTGACTGTTATGGCCACAACACAAGTGCCTAGTCTTTCTTATGGTCATGGCGGCCATCGCTATCTAAGAAGTAATTGACGTAAAGCACTG
Source organism: Pelodytes ibericus (assembly GCA_036172795.1). Classification (NCBI taxonomy): domain Eukaryota; kingdom Metazoa; phylum Chordata; class Amphibia; order Anura; family Pelodytidae; genus Pelodytes; species Pelodytes ibericus. Next base: position 9,404,847 of record CM069863.1, on the reverse strand, counting down.
ATTAATGTTTTGACCTACGACCTTCGAAATTTCATTCCAACATGCAGTGGCTGATCCATTGTGTGCAAGTTTGAAGTTTGTACAAATCGTTCTAATTCATCTTTTCTTTATTTCATTATTAGTGTTTTAGCTAAGAACCGACTTAAGAACAGGTGAATTATTTCAGCAGTACAATTGTCCACTCAATGCAATAACACTTCCCTCTCTGCTGCCTTGTTACAAATGTTTCCTCTTGATTCATACAAACCAGAAGACCACCCCTTGTGAAAATAACACGGGAAAGCAGTTTTCAACCCCAATTTTTTTTTTGTGTGCCATTTTGGGCTATCTCCAAGAAACGTTTTGCAAAACAAACTGCGGGTGGTTTGCTAATCTATAGTTACAGCATTACAAATCCTTGTACCCAGGCCTGCAACAACCAACACGGACAAAAGAATCCAATAACATGCGTTTGGAGAACTATGGATCTTTTAAAAAAAAAACAAAAAGGGAACAAAGCAGATAAAATGTTTACATGTCAGTGAGAACAACTTGTGAAATAGCAGGGAAATTAACAAGTTTGGAAAATACGAGTGATGAAAGAGTAACTTAAAGAGAGAGAACATTTTAATTAGAGATGAGTGCATTTGGGGACATCTTTTGATCACACAACCCCATCCGTCCGTAGTCTGATTCAGAAATTCATTTTTTTTTTTCCACTTCTTAATGAGATTTGAGAATGGAGATACTTCTCATAATAACCATTTTATTATGGCACAGATATAAAAGCTTACATGGCCGGTGAATACCCATGCCAAGATAATATCCCAAATGCATGAGCGGTCTACAAGCTAGATGCTTGTATATCTCGAATGGGTTTTCCTGAGACTAATTAAAGGGACTGTAGAGAATGTAGAGAATAAAATAGGATTGAAAATGATCTATACATTGCCTAAATTATGAGAAAAATGTATCTGTGGAGACTCCTGCTTATGACATCACCTGTGGCCTTATATGCAAATTACACTTTTCCCATTAAAAAGCAGTTCATTTGCATATCAAGCCTCAGGTGATGTCATAATCTGGAGACTCCACAGACACATTTAAAACACATTTTCTCATTATTTAATGTTTAATGCAATTTTGTTAATGCAGTGTATAGATAATTTTAAATCATTTGTTATTCTATACAGTAAAAATGATATTTAGGTGACCGCCCCTTTAATTGCACTATTGGCGCTTTCATGAGGTCAGCGCTGCTTAGCTTATTTTCTGTAGCTTGTTGTTGTTTCCAGTATATATATGAATTGCACTTATTTTTATTTTAAAACTATTTCCAGGACATGTCCCAGCACCATATTGCACACCCAGGACTTACCTTAGCATTCCAGGACATGTCCCAGCACCATATTGCACACCCAGGACTTACCTTAGCATTCCAGGACATGTCCCAGCACCCTTATTGCACACCCAGGACTTACCTTAGCATTCCAGGACATGTCCCAGCACCCATATTGCACACCCAGGACTTACCTTAGCATTCCAGGACATGTCCCAGCACCATATTGCACACCCAGGACTTACCTCAGCATTCCAGGACATGTCCCAGCACCATATTGCACACCCAGGACTTACCTTAGCATTCCAGGACATGTCCCAGCACCATATTGCTACCTAAGACTTACCTTAGCATTCCAGGACATGTCCCAGCACCATATTGCACACCCAGGACTTACCTTAGCATTCCAGGACATGTCCCAGCACCCATATTGCACACCCGGGACTTACCTTAGCATTCCAGGACATGTCCCAGCACCCATATTGCACACCCAGGACTTACCTTAGCATTCCAGGACATGTCCCAGCACCATATTGCACACCCAGGACTTACCTCAGCATTCCAGGACATGTCCCAGCACCCATACTGCACACTCAGGACTTACCTTAGCATTCCAGGACATGTCCCAGCACCATATTGCACACCCTGGACTTACCTTAGCATTCCAGGACATGTCCCAGCACCCATATTGCACACCCGGGGCTTCCCTTAACATTCCAGGACATGTCCCAGCACCATATTGCTACCTAAGACTTACCTTAGCATTCCAGGACATGTCCCAGCACCATATTGCACACCCAGGACTTACCTTAGCATTCCAGGACATGTCCCAGCACCCATATTGCACACCCGGGGCTTCCCTTAACATTCCAGGACATGTCCCAGCACCATATTGCTACCTAAGACTTACCTTAGCATTCCAGGACATGTCCCAGCACCATATTGCACACCCTGGACTTACCTTAGCATTCCAGGACATGTCCCAGCACCCATATTGCACACCCAGGACTTACCTTAACATTCCAGGACATGTCCCAGCACCATATTGCTACCTAAGACTTACCTTAGCATTCCAGGACATGTCCCAGCACCATATTGCTACCTAAGACTTACCATAGCATTCCAGGACATGTCCCAGCACCATATTGCACACCCAGGACTTACCTTAACATTCCAGAACATGTCCCAGCACACATATTGCACACCCAGGACTTACCTTAGCATTCCAGGACATGTCCCAGCACCATATTGCTACCTAAGACTTACCTTAGCATTCAAGGACATGTCCCAGCACCCATATTGCACACCCAGGGCTTCCCTTAACATTCCAGGACATGTCCCAGCACCCATATTGCACACCCAGGACTTACCTTAACATTCCAAGATATGTCCCAGCACCTATATTGGACACCAAAACTTATCTTAGCATTCCAGGACATGTCCCAGCACCCATATTGCACACCAAGACTTACCTTAGCATTCCAGGACATGTCCCAGCTCCATATTGCACACGCAGGACTTACCTTAGCATTCCAGGACATGTCCCAGCATCCATAGCGCACATCCAGGACCTGCGCCAACACCCACATTGCACACCTAGGACTTACCTTAGCATTCCAGGACATGTCTCAGCATCCATAGCGCACATCCAGGACCTGCGCCAACACCAATATTTCACACCTAGGACTTACCTTAGCATTCCAGGACATGTCCCAGCACCCATATTGCACACCCAGGACTTACCTTAGCATTCCAGGACATGTCCCAGCACCCATATTGCACACCCAGGACTTACCTTAGCATTCCAGGACATGTCTCAGCACCCATATTGCACACCCGGGGCTTCCCTTAACATTCCAGGACATGTCCCAGCACCCATATTGCACACCCAGGACTTACCTTAACATTCCAGGACATGTCCCAGCACCCATATTGCACACCCAGGACTTACCTTATCATTCCAGGACATGTCCCAGCACCCATATTGCACACCCGGGGCTTCCCTTAACATTCCAGGATTCTGCTAATAAGCTACAACTTAAAAGGAAACATAGCAAAGACCATGCAAATGGAGAGTTGTGGTGGGTTTATTGCTGCCAAGACCCTCCTTATTTGAATGTCACTGAATTTAGAAACCCCAGTGAAATTATTTTCAATGTAAAAGTACAGTAAATATAAGTACAATTCACACATATGAGAAATATGTACAACATAGACTGCAAATGAGGCTGGTCCTGTGATTAAAAGTTGGAGATGATCAAACATCTTTGTGGCGATTGGGTAATGGAGAGCAAAGCTCTCTGCCTATGTGTATTTAATAGCTGTGGGATTTACTGTGGCGTGTTTTATTCTTCCATGGTTTTGCAATAAAATATTCTGGAAGGAGTTATTAACCAAGCTATGTATTACAGTATTACAGCATAACATATCCGAGTGGCGTCGGGTCAGGCTGACTAATGATCTGTTCTAGTAAAACATGATGATTTTTGATTTTTGGGCAATTAGAGCACGCTTTCTTGGAGCTCAACGATTCCCGTACTTGTAGTTACTTGAATTTGCAATTTTGCTGCTCACGATTAGCATTTGACTTCTAAAAACAAAAGATTTTCAAGGACCAAAAAAATGAAATATCAAACAAAGAACCAAAAAGGAACACAGTAAATTGAACCAATTCGATCCTATGAGCAGGAAAAGCCTTGGAATGAAGCACTGATTAAAGAGCGACATGACTGAGCATGGGAAAGGCATTGAACTACACATTGTGCAGGGATTATATATATTTTTTAAGACTTGCTAAAGGTCGGCATTCAAGAAAAGTCCTGGTAGAAAGCAATCAGAAAATGACTGCTTTATGATGTATGAAACAGTAATGACATACAGGGCACAGGGTTTAGCTTATTTAAGACTAGATAAGAATGCTAAGCATCATGGGGGGCAGATGAATATTCAATAGCAGCACTGGTAGAGCAGCTGAAAGGGATTAATACACAGTATGCAGGTTTGGAGTCTTTAAATTTGGGCTAAGTCCTGAGTAGCACATGTGAGGGAGTATCTTCAGGGCCGGTGGAAGGATTTTTTGATACACAGGAGAAAGTGCTTTTTGGTGCCCCCCCCCCATCAGAAATCCGATGCCCTGCATTATATCTAAACAGGGGGAGCCCGAACAGTTCTTACTGAGCTCTGTCACACAGAGCTCATGCTGCTCGGCTCCCCGAAGCCGACACCGCTCTGCCTCAAGGGGAGAGGCGGACCTTGCACCCGCCGAGATCCGCCCCCTCCCAGGCTGCTCCACAGCGGCTGTGTAGAGTGCTGGTGAAGGGAGATCATCTCCCCAGCCAGTGTCTCTACCAGAATTTTTTTCCCCCAGGGCTGGCGCCCCCGTTGCTGCGGCACCCTAAGGTGGCTGCCTGAGCAGCATTATGGTGGCGCCGGCCCTGAGTAGCTTGTAAGTGAGGTCATGCTAGTCTATAAAAGGAAGCACTAGAAAGGTGCCAGCCCCGTTTGGATAATTTGCCACAAGGAACTGTTCTTTCCTACCCCCCCCCCCATCTTTTTCTCTTTCAGGTTAATATAAGTATCATGGCATGGGACTTTGATGTCTGACATCAGCAGAGGAGTGTGCTGTCCATGGTACAGCTATGTTGCGCACCAGTGTAGTAGCTAGGTCCATGGATTGGACCATGAAGGGTAGTATTATGGCTACTGTGCAGATGTTACTTCGGTAGCCAGCCAATACCGGTATTACGCCCATATCAGTACTCTCAAGGACTGCAATTAAATATCAAACTGGAGCGCTACAAAATCAAGTAAGTAATTACCGACAAAAATACTAGTACTATAGTGTACAGAGAAAGTGAAAATTAAAGGGAATATATTTTAAAAATACAACATATTTACTTAAATCAAACACTTAATAATTCTGATGTCGTCCAATGGATAGGAATCCCACATAAGGTCAATTACAGGAACCATATGTAAAGAAAGAAAAAATTGCCACATAGTGTTATCTGTATCAAAGATCTCTCAAGGACTGCATATAATAATTTAGAAGGAATACATTAGGATAACCAGTTCAGACTATCAATGTGGGGATAAGTTAATATAGTTATATTTGTTTGTTAAATGTACAATGAAATGGTAGTTGTGTTTCAATTCAGTGGCCGTTATAATCCAGCATGCCTCTGTGTCTTCCTTATATATTTGCTATGCTTCAAGACCTCCTTTCATGTCATCTGTACATTACACAAGTCACAAAGTACAATGTAATCTAAGCCTGTTCTAGAAAGAAAGTTTGACTTTCAAGCTGTTGTCAGAACTGTAGCCCCCTCTGACAAACTTCTGCCCCAACTTTCTGGCAACTGGGGAACCGCGGGGGCAGAGCTTGGGAGGTCAGAGTGTCAGTCACTGAAGCTGACAGTGTTACCGCCCATGCACACAATGTCTCAGACACCATAGAATTACATCGACTTATAGTCTTGAATCCTGTTGTCCCGACAGATCCTCCAAACCGGGACATTCCAGCACAACGCAGGACTGCTGAGAGGCATGCTAGTTTCCTCATCCAGCTACCCTTGTTCTAGATAAAGACATGCTGACTTTGTTTTTTTGTTCCTAAAGTATGCTTTAACATCGTTTCACTGCAGTGACATCAAGCATAGCATCATATTTTAATATAATTTAACAAGTAACTTTCTCACACAATCCATCAGTCCCGGTGACATGTTTAATCACATCCAGTGATTCATTCTTGCTCTTGCTGTGCTTTTACTTTGAGAGGTTCATTTTCGGCATCTCCCTGGGTTTGACAGACTGCACAGAAACACAACAATATATTTGTTTTTACTCCTACAGCGGAGTGATCTAACTTGATTTCCTTCCAGTGGAGTTAATATGTTTTACCTTATAAAAATTCAACAACATCAAACATGTTTTTAGTTTAATAAAAAAAAAAAAAGCTTAATTGAGATTCGAATGATTTCAGATCAGCTCTGTCATCAGCCTTTTCTGTAAGAACTAACCCTGTCTTGTGTGGTTTATTTTTCAATCTACTCCGTTTAAAATCTACTCTGAGTAAACATATCGAACACACTTGCACTTTAAGTACATTTTTACTTGGGAACATTGGGCACTCTGCATCATCACACAATTCTAAGACTTTTCTTTAAGCACTCCATATGTCCTGTGTTGTTTATTTTTCAATTTGTTCAGTTTCTTTTTTTTGAACACAATAATACTTTCTACCAAACTTGCCCTTTAAGTACTCTTTCCTTGAGCACATTGGGTGCTATGCATCATCATCACAGTTCTAGAGCTTCCTCTTCACAACTCCTGAACAGCAGAGTCTAGGAGCTAACGAGTGCAGAGGTGTATATTTGTTGTGCTGTAATTCAACATGGTCACCTCAACTTTGAAAACGAATCACTTCTTGAAGTTCACGGTAGCTTGGTTTGTCAAAAATAAAATTAATCTGTTTGGGGAAATGTTAAGCTGAGTTAAGTAGAGACATTTTGAGGCAACAAAGCTGGACATTTCACAGCCAGCACTAAAAACTGACATACACCGATCAGCAGTAACATTATGACCACCGACAGGTGGCAAGCTGGCGGAGGCAGTGTGATGCTTTGGACTGACGGGTGGTAAGCCGGTGGAGGCAGTGTGATGCTTTGGACTGACGGGTGGTAAGCCGGCGGAGGCAGTGTGATGCTTTGGACTGACAGATGACAAGCCGGCGGAGGCAGTGTGATGCTTTGGACTGACAGGTGGCAAGCTGGCGGAGGCAGTGCGATGCTTTGGACTGACGGGTGGCAAGCTGGCGGAGGCAGTGCGATGCTCTGGACTGACAGGTGGCAAGCCGGCGGAGGCAGTGTGATGCTTTGGGCTGACAGGTGGCAAGCTGGCGGAGGCAGTGTGATGCTTTGGACTGACAGGTGGCAAGCCGGCGGAGGCAGTGTGATGCTTTGGGCAATGTTCTGCTGGGAAACCTTGGGTCCTGCCATTCATGTGGATGTTACTTTGACACGTACCACCTACCTAAGCATTGTTACAGACCATGGACACCCTTTCATGGAAACGGTATTCCCTGATGGCATTGGCCTCTTTCAGCAGGATAATGCTCCCTGCCACAAAGCAAAATGGTTCAGGAATGGTTTGAGGAACACGAGTTCAAAGTGTTGACTTGGCCTCCAAATTCCCCAGATCTCAAGCCAATCGAGCATCTGTGGGATGTGCTGGACAAACAAGTCCGATCCTTGGAGGCCCCACCTCGCATCTTACAGGACTTAAAGGATTAAAGGACACCTTCAGAGGTCTAGTGGAGTCCATGCCTCGACGGGTAAGGGTTGTTTTGGCAACAAAAGTGGAGCTACACAATATTAGGCAGGTGATCATAATTTTATGACTGAATGGTGTATGTGTAATTTGGGTGTTCTGTAAGAGGTAGGCAGTCCAGCAAGGGGATCTTCATCCTTCCGATGTAGATAACATGAGTAACATGACATTGGGTAATAATAACATCCCCTGGATGTTGGGCAACAGTAACATCCCAAGAATGTACTTGGAAACCAGAAAATATCCAGATGAATCTTTCCTGATTAAACACTTTGTTATTATTATTATAATAGCTTGAGACCTGTCAAAAGGGAGAGAGGCTTATTCCATTCTAATGGCTAGTGATACTTCAGTCAGTGGGGAGCCTGCAACTGCTGTAGATGATGGCAACCTTTGAACCTGACATCGAGTTGGAGTATATCATACCACCCAACACTTGCCGCCGGAAACTTGCGATTCAAGGGGGCGGAGCTTGGGGGGGGTTGAGCTTCAACGCTACTGCACATGTGCAATAGGCGCTGACACTTGAACAGGCAACGCATTAACTATTCTCTGGTGTCCCAGACAGCGGAGAATTTGAATATTACAGCAGTTTTAACATCTTCCATCCCACTGAACTCCACCTCTGTCACAAGAAGCTGGACAGAGCTGGGCAGGACAGTGGTTTTGCCACCCAAAATCAGGGCTATTTCAAGGGAAGACAGAACATTTGGGAGGTATAAACAGAATGATTGAATTTAGCAGCCACAGAAAAAATTTTTTTAACTGAAAACTATTTTTTTTAAGTTAAAAAAACTTAATTTTAACAAATCCTCAAAACATGTACAACATGCAGAAAATTATAATACGAAAAAACTCTTATTATACATTAATAAAGTCACAAAACACTCACCAGGAGGGAGGTGGGATGGAGGGGCAACATTGCTGTTCTTTTCTAGTAGTTTTCTATCTCTTCTTAACTTTCTGGCAATGGTTTTATTTCTGCAAAACAGCCGCGGTATAATTCTCCATTTCATATTCAGTACCTTGTATCAGCATCCATTTAAGTACTAAACACAGGCAGCGAGCTAGAAATGTAAAATGTAGATGCAACAACAATTGCCTTTTATTTATGGCCCAGAACACACTCTTTGTCACATTTGCCAGGTTGACTTAAACATCTGGAGAGACGGCGTTTGCCATCCCATAAATAAAGGGAATGGTTTGCGCAGATATAGATTTTTATTTAATGCGATTCTTTCGTTTCATGCATTCCGTAATCTTTCATAAATAATGCAGGTTTCTTTATTGTCGATAGATTGGGAGAGACGGTGAAGGAGAAGGGGGGGAGGGGAGGGGTTTATTGGAAATATGCCAAGTTTTTTACATTTTCTTTTTGAGTGCAAGTATTTTTTTTTCTCCTCGAAAATCAGTTGCTTTTTAAAGGCACAGTTTCACTGGCTTATTTTTGGTGGGCTCTAATATAGGTAAAATTCCCTTATTTTTTTACTTTAAAACTAATTCACGGCTTTCCTTTTGGATTTACAAAGAAAAATAATTTCTCCGGGGCTTCTAAATTCGGTGACGTCCAATAAGGAAAGGCCTGGAGAGACAGTTGCTATAACAGCAATTAACCCATCCCGTGTCTCAATTTTTCATGGTCTTTGCATGGGGCAGGATTATTTAATCCTTGCCCAGCACTATTGCAGCGCCTCTAGTCCTTAGCACCTGGACATCCCATGTACCCGCCTCGGCCAGTCTCTGTCTCTCAGTCTATCTTTTAGATTATCTATAATCTAGAATTCCATGTATCTACTATCTCTTATTCTGTCGATCTAGCTATCCACCCATGTATCAAATAAATGCATAAATAAAGAGATTAAATGTGTCTGTGGTGTCTCACATTGATGACATCACCTTGTGGCTTGATATGCACATGACACATTTTCCCACTGAAAGCAGTGCATTTGCATGTCAAGCCACAGGTGATGTCTTAAAAAGGAGACTCCACGGAGTAGGCTTTGACATTCTTTTTCAGGGAAAATTGGCTCTTTCTTCCATTCCTCCAAATTCGAAGCTGAATAAAAGAACGAGTGAACAACTGCTTAGTGGACGAAAATGTAATTCGTACATTCCGTTTGCTACCAAAAGACTTCTACAGGGAAGACTTCTATGGCTGATTTCAGGGCCATTGTGGGAGGTTAGTGGGAGGACTCCGGTGATTGTGAAGTGATCCAATTTGGTCTGGAACCCAGAGCTTCCTGAGTCGACCCGACACTTCCATTTATCCAAACGATTGTGTTAATGGCCAAAAAACGAATTTCAGATGAAACAAAACATTTTGCCGGCACCCAAGTCAACTACAGACACATTTAAAACACATTTTAGAAATCTATTTCCTTGCAATTTTGCAAGATAATTTTTGACCATTTTTAGGTGATAGATTCCCTTTAATGTTAAATTAAAACCCGATTTTTAAAATTAATTTTTTTTCATGAATTCATTGTGGGAGAAATGACTTTACTTTTGTGGTAACATGTCTCTCCCATCTCTGGTGTCATTATAAAGGGAACTGGAATCTTTTAGTTTAAAATGCCATGGTCATAGCATCATCCCGGCACAATGGCTCAGTGGGCTGATGCACCCGCTATAGGATCTACTAAAGGTTTTATTCCTGGTGAGGTCATTGAGATAAGTACCATTAAATCAGGTAACATCCCCAGGCCATACCTGAAACTTGCATTATACATCAATTTATCTAGAGACACAATGGAGCTCCATTACAATGACGCACTGTCAACTCAAGGGTGGATCTGTAACCTTTAACACTACCTGGTTTCGGGCCTTTGTGCCCCATTTATTCCGACATTGGGATCTCGGAATCAGAAATAGAGAGAAGCTTTCAAATCTGGGAAAGCCTGTAAACTTGGCATGTCAAATGCAACAGCCAACTGTGATTGATTCATCGAGGAACCCATGTGATTGTACAGTGGATAAAAAAAAAAAAAGAAAAAAAAAAAATCGAAATAGCTTTTTCCCTTAATATTGTCCTGTCAGCAATATGATCCTCCAATGGCAAACCTGTATGGAGGAGCCATCCGTTGTGTTCACATCACAAATACTCTGTCAAAACATTTATGTCATGCTTCTACTGAAGGATCATAGCTTATCTTCTCTAATAGATTAATGTCTTATCAGGTAACTGGGAAGCTTAGTACAGTAAGAAAATCAACTTGCTGATTCATCTAGGGGGGAGACAGACCCTGGTGTGTAAGACACCTCCATTATTTACTGTCAACAGGAAAGCACAACAATATCATTAATAAATATATATATATATATATATATAAAAATAAAATAAAGAGGCTGGAAATATGTAACATGTGTCACCTGTGTCTATCTGTATTTGTTCGGGAAACAGTTGTCAACAGGCAACCCGACGGCCATTTTACATAGTACCATCATCCATCAATTCTCTCCACAGTGCAGTCTATTCAGGCCAGCTGAAATTGCTTATTAAATCTCCCATCGAGATGCACTGTGAGGTTTGGCTGCTTCGGGTTCAGCTCCCCTGGGAATTGTGAGGTGAGGGAAAAAGGGACTAGCCATCGACACGTGTAAATAAACACTATATATATTGGGCACACTATATTGTGTTTTTTTTTTTTTTATAGATGTGTCAATCCGATTGAGACCTCAAGATTGAATGTTTTATGAAAATTAAAGACACATTTTTGATGAGCCGAACTGATTCAGACTATTTGTGAGTGCATACATAACCCCCACCATATAAATATATAATTTTATGTACAGTATTACACTATGGGCTCTTCATTTTTTTCCTCCTATGTACATGTGCCCTGCTTTGGAGGATGTTTTTTCTGGTGCTAAAGGAGTACTTTGCTAGTTGGTGCAGTGGGAGAGTATTGCTGTATTATTTTGTGTGTGTTATTTAGCAATGACTGTCTCTGGTGCATGCACCTCTCTGTGTGTACATCAATGTATAAATTAAGTAACACCAACAAAAAGAGCAAATGTAGCAAATGTTCCAGAATTTCTTTTTTTTAATTCAGCGTTATTCATTTTTTACATTTTCCAGACAATAACACTTGACACAAAGGTGTGGGGGGAGGGGGGGGGGGGGGGGTGCACAAAATAGTGTGAGGGGGTAGGCATTGGGGCAACAGTCCATATCGGCACATAAGGCACAAGTGTTAATTAGCAGTCTGCATAAAGGAAGAGAGTATATTTAAAAGAAGAAAAACTACCACAACTAGAGGACATAGTCTTAAATTAGAGGGACAACAATTTAAAAGTAATATCAGGAAGTATTACTTTACTGAGAGGGTAGTGGATGTATGGAATAGCCTGCCAGCGGAAGTGGTAGAGGTAAACACAGTCAAGGATTTTAAGCATGCGTGGGATAGACACAAGGCTATCCTAGCTATAAGACCGGGAACGGGGGACTAAAAAAAGTACTCAAAAAAAATTGGTCAGACTAGAGTGGACCGAATGGTTCTTATCTGCCGACACATTCTATGTTTCTATGTTTCTAATAAAAGTATGGAGAGGTAGGTACTTAACAGGATAATACACATCCTAAACGTGCACTGATAATGTACATGTGATAAAGAAAATAAACAGAGATAGGCAATATGATCCATTAACACAGTCCATCCGGTGTTTGCCCTTATGTCCCTGAGTACCCTTTGCAAGTAACCTGACTGTGGTCTGATTATAGGACATAGGGGCTAGGGAATGTTTGCATGGGAATAGAGGGGGGTTATAGAGTGAGCGGGGGGTTATAGCGCCCTCAAGATACATACCTGGGGTGGGTGGGGATCTCATATATAAGTATATTAATATAGAAGGGGGAGAGTATGGGTGTCTTCCATGAATTGAGCCCAATTAAGCCACATCTTGTTGTGTCGTGTTTTCTGATCTTTTGATCGTGTGCTGAGGATCTCCAGTCTACGAATGTCCTCGACTTTCTGGACCCAATCCCTGAATGATGGCGGTGAGTTACTACCCCATGTTCCAGCATTTTTAACACTCCCAAAAAATGTTGGATGAATCGACCAACATATTTGCGCAGTCTATGTACAGTAGAAAGAAAAAGCACAAAATAGTGCAATAATCTTGCAAGAAAAATCTCTGCTAATTCCAAAGACTTGATTTTAATATAACGATTTTCTTTCATACTAGAGAAACTGGAAATATTTCCTTCTATTTATGACTTGGTCTTCTTGTATTTTGGATAATTACACTGCCAGGACTTAAATTAGTCTTCATCAAACATCTTTTAACATAAGGGTTTTTTTTTTATATACTTTTTTTTTTGTTTTTTTTTTACTTTTCTCCTTTAGTTTCCCATGCTAATGTCACTTTTGGTATTTTCCCCATTCTGATCCCAGATGTGGCTTCACATCAATTAGTAGGGGAGGGACAGAATTTGCTTCTCTGCCTGTGACAATTAAGTAACTGATGAATCATTAGCCGTGCACAACTCGACTAATTGGGCAGGGGCGCGAAAACTGACAAAGAGGGAAAATCTCAAGGATATTGAGAATTCCTTGGCGAGGAATGTACAGGAGACACCAATTGTCTTCTACAGGAATGAACTCAAAACGGATACAAATTGTGATTAAACACACGAGTTAATGCATTTGAGATTTTTAAAGGAAAACAAGTAATAAACAAATTATAATTGGCCATTTTTTAATACTGACACATAAAGTAAAAAGTAAAAAAACAAACAAAAAAAACCAGTATGTACATATTTAAGACTAAGGGGGCTATTCACAAAAAAGGTGAGTTGCAGGTGAGTTAAGGTGAGTTCATGTGAGATTAACATTTCTTCTCCCCAATGTCAATATAAATTGTGCAGGGATAAACCTAGTGAGTGTGATGAGCAGGGGAAACTCACCAAATGTATCCCTGCACAATCACTAGTTACATTGGTGAGATAAAATAAAGTTATTCTCACCTCATCTCACTTGCAACTCACCTTTTAGTGAATAGCCCCCTGAGATTTACATTATAACTACTCTAATACTATGATGTATTAGACAGTAATGCTTTAAAAGTGACTAAATCAGCAAAATATTGTATAAGGTCAGTGGAGAGAATAAAAATATATATCTATACATTGTTATAGCAAAATTGCAAACACATCTATAAATAAAGAGAAATGAAATGCTCATAGTAGGATTTACAAAAATGCAATCTCTAGAAAATGTTGCCTTTTTTTTAAATGTGTGTTTGTGTGTGAAAGGTTATACATATAACTCTCATTGTATAATCAGAATGTATCACTTTTTTTTTATTTTATTATAAATAAAGAGTTATTGTTTTTTACCCTCCAAAGAATACAATAAGGGTTATTGGTAAAAAGAGAAGGTTGGAATATAGACAGGGGGTGTCTGGTGGTGGGAGTTGAGGGGGGGCAGGAAGAGGTGGTAATGGGGAGGGGGCAACTCCTGACACAGCGGGGTAACATAAATCACCAAATTTGAAAGAATGTATCACGTTGTCGCTATATAGATTGATACGGTATATAGGTTGATACAAAAATCATTTTCATCTTGTTTCTGTTATTCCTTGGATTTGCATAGTCAACTTTCCGTGCAGGCATAATGTTGTGAGATTTCTGACAAGTGATCCTTCACAATGCTCCTGAGAGAAGCGAGGTGGAGAAATGCGTCAGGGATTACATTCATTCTTTCGTGCATGTATAAAATATGCAAGGGAAAATAATATCTGAACTTACACTTTACATGCTTCCAGTGGAGACTGTAAGCAAATTTCTCTCGGAACATAACGTTTCACTATTTGTCTAATATTGAAAACATTCAATAAAGACCCCAAAATTAGATATTTTTTCCCTTGTATAGATTTTTTTTTATTTTTTTTGCACTTAACACACTAAAGATTGAAATGTGTGAATTGCAAAAACCAGGCAAAATAGCTGAGTTGAAAAACATTTTCCATCTTTCTAACTTGCCAGTCATAGCCTAGTGTTTGCTATTCTCTTGTCAGCTTTTCAGAGTTTGTTATTTAATTCGTATATAACCTACAGATGTGATGATAATTCGTCCTCCACTTGAGGCTTTCTCACCTAAACCAGCACTCCTCCGTTACGGAGTTAACAGAGTGGCCCCGACGCATATTGAGGGCTATGTTACTTCTTTAAGCTTTGAGAAAAATACTTCTCACTGCCATATTCTACTCCAGTTGTGAGTAAGCATCTATTTTTCTAAAATTGTAATTTGGATGATTTTTTATTTCCTCTTAAACGCACATAATACAATCTTTTTATCTGGTCCATGGCCCTACGACTTTGCCCTGCAGACACCTATACATCTGCCAATCACCCAGACTCATCATTGTCATTCGGATACAATTTTAGCTTTCAAGTCTCCAAGCTCTAGTAAGTAGCTTAAACAAAACAAACAAAAAAAAAAAATACAGAAAACAATTTGGTAAGGAGGGCCCTGCAGCAGACATTCCAGATTAAGGGGAAAACACTATTGCTTCGGATAGACACCGAGGATGATAAATTTGCGACATGACAGACACATTAAAGTTATTAAGAAGATAAGCAGTGCTGCCCGCTACCATTGCTCGGAAGTGAATTATTTTTCTTAGCGGTAAGCCTCACTGCTAGCTGGAGGTCACTAGTGGTGCATTGAGGATCACGGCTTCTATAAATATTAGAGTGTGGGGACGTGTGAGATGACCAAGCAGCCTGTCAGTCATTAAAGGACTTTTGATTTATTAAGACTAGAAGTCTTTTTTGTTAAATAAAAATTAAACTTTGGAGACAGTAGTTCTTTATTTTATTTTTATGGGGTTTTTTTTTTTTGAGGTGAGGGGGGAGTTGGTAGGCCAGGGGGATAAGTTGAGGTTATGTTATGATAGATGAATGAATCAATGAAATCAAACAAATGATGAATATCTCACTAAAGATGGATTTGCCCCTTATAAAACAGCATGGGCTGTCAGCCTCCAAGTCAAGCTAAGCAGGAACAAAAAAAAGGAGTTGAGGAGGAAGGATCTAAGCAAGGAGTAGAAGACGTGCAAGAGGGAGAGCTAAGAAACAGAGGACCGATTCAACATGTTTCAAGCTCCCAAAATAATATTCATTTTACAAGCAACAGACCGAGCTCCTCATGCATTTTACGCTCACCTATGGATTCTTAATCATGATTTAGAGACATATGTGTTTCCATTCTACAAAATATGCACAATGTATGAAAAAAAAAAGCCTTTTATGAGCTTGAAACATCCAAGGTTGTTCAGCATGCTTCTTCATTGCCCTCCCACAATTTTCTTACAGGTCCTAGTAGTCTACCTGTGCCGATCCGCGTTCTTCTATTCCCGCAGTTTGGCTTGCTCGCATGTCTTTGTTGTCCTAACGTTTAAATAAATGTACTTTTTTTTGTGACTCACATGTCATGTGGTGCAAACTTGAGTTTGTTGAAGATTTTCACATTTACTTTGGTGGTTAATCCAAGTCCATTTTTTATTTAGTTGGAGGACATTACTAAAATGGCCTCGATATTTACTGTCTTAGAAACAAATGACTTTGTCCCTGCTCATTTAGACTATGATAAACCTTTTCTCCCCCTCCAAAAAAGCTTTCAGCACAGGCACCCAGATTATTGATTACATGATTATGAATTACATGATAATACAATGGACTATATTGTGTTTTGAGTCAGCATAGAGGCTTCACAAAAAATCACACGCATATAACCAATGGGCCACTAGTGGAACATCAATGAGCTAGGCTACTGTGGATAATTACTCAGATTATCATGCTTCATATATATGTTTATGCTGGGATTTGAACTAAGGACATAGTGTTGACGAGAACACTGTCTATAACCATTGAGCCACTGGGAGTCTCAGTTTTCAGCCCAACTTTGTCTCCTGCTTCATTTTGTGTGCAGTGTATATCTTCAAGTCATCTTCCAAAACAGGTAAGGGGTCTGCACGTGGCCAATCTAAGCCAAGGGCTCAACACCTGGGGGACAGAGGCCATCCTGCACAGGACTCTTCATCTGCACCTGGACTCTTGCTGGACACTCCACTTGCAACCCATGCAACTATTGGCATTTCAACGACTTTGAAATTCCAAGGGTTAACCCTACTTAGGACTCATCTCACCACAGGATATATTAACCAGCAGATTCTTTAGATATAGGGTCGTTTTCTAAAAGCCAGGCATTATACATATTAACTCAATAATACAAAAAAATGCATATTAGATATAGTGAGAATGTTGTGTAAAATGGCTGTGTTACATACCAGTAGACACATCTCAATAATCAATGTGCAAAAAATCTACAGTAGTGGTCTCATTGAGCTCCAGATGGCAAACCATTAGCAATCACATTAAGAATGCATCATCACACAGGATAGGCCTGATACTTATGGGATAGGACTCCAGATGTTTACGCCTTGTGTTGCAGGATGGACGACATTAAGGAACACAAGTGACCAACTCTACCGGCTGTTTGGAAATCTGGGACAATCTCCAAGATTTCATGGGCTCCTCTTGAGACTTCTTTGTTGAAATTATACTTGAGCCGTGTGAAGGTTTGCTCCTCGATAAGAAGACTCAACCCATGTTATCATACACAGATGAACACTTCATAACTCTTTGTTTTAATTAGCATATTAGACATACTGCTCCACGATAATAAATCCAAAATTTCTCTATCTTTGGAGTCTCCCAACCACTAACTGTACTCCTATACAGCTACGTGTTTATTTTAATATTCATATTGATCAGCCATAATATTTTTACCACTTGCCTAATATTGCTTAGGTCCCCTTTTTGATGCCAAAACATCCTAACTTAACAGGGATTATACCTCTGAAGGTGTGCTGTATCTGGCACCAAGATGTTAGCAGCAGATCCTTTAAGCCCTGTAAGTTGCGAGGTGGGGGCCTCCATGGATCAGACTTGTTTGTCCAGCACATCCCACAGATGCTCTATTGGACTCAGATCATTGGGGAATTTGGAGGCCGAGTCAACACCTTGAACACGTTGTTGTCTTCATAAAACCATGTTAAACCTTTGAATATATATATACACTGTGTGGTGTGTGATTTTAATTTCACCTTATCCATATCCTTGTTTTATGTTTCTTGTTATTCCTTAATTTGAGACACTAGAGGGGAAAGGTGAAACTGGCACTGTGTGCACATCCTTTCTTTTTTCTTTTTTAGACTCTCAAAGTTCTTCATTCCCTTCTGGTTCTTCTGTATCATCCTATTGATCAATACAAGTTAAGACCCTAGGCAGTAGCCTTCTCCAGCGCATATTCTCACATTTTTAGAGTCTGACGGGGACAGACTAAAAACATTAATTTTAGTTTAAAGGAAAACCTCACATCCTTTGATTGGTTGAATTCACATTCGTTCCTGGTCCCCACAAAAAATGGTTTTCCTCAAATTCTAAATAAATGGACCTTAAATCGGATTAAGCCTTTTAAGGCTTGAAAAAAATTGCCACATGTACCATTACTTACTGTACTCAGCAAAGTTTGAGCTTTAATGTTTAATCATATCTATTATGGAAAGGAAGCGAGAAATCTTAGCTCAATTGTTTGGTACATTTTGGCATCAACATCGGAAAAGTATAATGCTAAACTTTAAAAACATCAGAATGTCTTAATGATTGAATTCATGATGCAGCACAAGGTCATTCTCTACAAGTCATCTTACAGTGGGTTTTGATGGCGGAATAAATGAGATAGATGTTTTAATACCTGCTTCAATAAACCTATTTATTTTTTTTTTCCTCACAGCTGAACCTAGAAATTCTCTCATTTCCCAAATCCGAAAAAACACTGGGCAAGTTCTTCTTTTATTTTATGAGACGTCAAGATCGGAAGTATGTAACTTTTAGAGAAAGCGACTGCTTTAATTGTCTGCAGAATTCGTCTTAAAAACAGGCAGTGCAAATCATTTAAAGACAAATTTTCTCCGAAATAATAGGGGTTATACAGATACTGCATTTTATTCTTTCACAACTGATGCCATAGCGCAATATTATTAACGCTTCCATCCTGCTGTTAGAAAAACAGAAGACTTCAATTTTAATCAGCCAGGCACTTTTGAATTCCATTAGGTAAGTTAACCTTGTATATGTTGCTGTTTGTTCCCCCCCTTATTCTTGGTGATTCTAATCTGGTACAGAAAAATAGTTGGTTTTTCAAGGAAAGAAATATACAGCTCTTCTAGAGGTCACCAGGGTTGTTTATAATAAAACAAAAAGCCACACTATATAAAACAAACTATATTATGTCCTCATTTACAAAATACAAGATGTCGTTTTGAGGATGTACAATCATAAAAAAAGGTACAGTTCATAGTTTATGACAGATGGAAGGGATCTAAAGTGGACATTGTCCTCTGTAGTCATTCGACTGGAGAAGAGATACGCTAAGGTAGAACACATTGGACCATTTGTTCTTCATTGTCCGTATCAATAGAATAGTCTACTCCAATTTGTCTACTAGAGATAAGCTACGACAGAACACATTGCACCATGCGTATTCCATATTCCAAATCAATAGGATGTTTTACTAAATGAAAACACTTTAGCATAAGAACGTTGCTGATCGACGTAGGAACTGCAAAGTAACTGGAAACAATGTGTTTGTAACGGATGTCATCTTACCACTGTGCAAGTACTTTTTGTGGTTTTGGGCAGAAATGTTTATTAATTTAGTGAGGTAGTACAATGTATGGTCTTTTTAAGCAAATGCTGGGCCACACAAAAAACATGGGGTGGTGCCCGATCTGTAGGCTGCCAGTTGGCCATCAATGTATGAAATGTATGTATTTAGTACTCCTTTAACATGCATGTTTCTGTGTAAAGCCATATTTGACTGATTACTAATCTCGGTAGACTTGTGTGCGTGGCATAGAAAATGACAGACAATCAAAGGAAAAAGGAACATTATTTCCAAAAATTCAATACTGGAGCAAAGTTATAAACTTGGTCCTGTCACCACTGTAGCCAACATTCTGGGTTCGTTTCACTGGAGGTCATGCATAGTGCGTGATTGGGGTTGACTTTCACCTTAAAATTTGACCCCCTAAGTCAACCTCCGCACACTATTAATTAAAGGAACCTCTCTCCTCACCTCTCCAAAGTACATACCATTTGCTATTCACTAAAATCCACAAGGAGTTCGAATTGGGGGGTGAGCTGGACTTTGCCGTCAAACCCCCTTCCTACAACTAGAGTTAGAAAACATTTTTTTGTGAGCTAGTTTGACTTATTCTTGGAGTTTGAGCTTGACTTTCTCTCACTATCTTGACCTCGCAAACAATGTTAGTGAATTCCATTTTGCTAGGTCGAGATGAGACATTTTAGATGGAAGGGAGTGAGTCTGTTCATGGTTGGAGGTCACGATTAGTGCTAATCTTCACCTCCAATTCTGGACTTTGGTGAATAGGCCCATCTGTTATTACTACTCAAGCCACATTTAGAACATTGCCCCACTATTTAATTTTATTATTAATCCCTACAACGTAACTACGTCTGTAGATTGTTTTGCTCCTCTTTTTAATTTGTCCATCTCCATGATAAATACATTTAACTTGGATAAAAAAACAAAAAAAAAAAACAAACACCTTCACTTCTCCAAATTTATTGAAGCCAACAGACTCACGAAAAAAAGGTTTCGATTGATGAACATCTCTATTGCCTAGCTCACCCCACATTAGATCTAATTTGCATTAGAATAATGCCAAGATATATAATTATTTCTACACTTGCCAGTGAGTTGGTATCACCACCTTGAATATTTCCGGCTACAAGCTCAAATCAATGTTTTTTATTCTCCAGATTACAATACGGCAACATTTTCCAAGATAAAAAAAACAAAACACAATGCTGCTGTGTCAGTTTTTCACACAACGGCAATTACAAATCTATAGTACAGATACCCATGTTGAATTGTCTACGCTATTCCTACAGGGGGGGGTGAATGGCAAAAGGGATTTAACTTATCAACAAAAAGCGTTTTGGTTTACAGAGATAAAAATGAAGAGCAAATAAATCTTTGGAATAAGTGGCCAATTCTTCTAGAAACTACATTAAAAAACATTGGATAGTAATAAGCAGACAATAAAGAATACCCTCGAGTAATTCAAGAATGGGATAGCGATTGTCCACCTGTTGCATTGAAAAATAACAATTGATTTTCATTTCCTTTTTTGCATGTTTGTTGTTTATTGTTTTTTTTTTTTTTTATTCAATTTGATTTACAAGAGGAACATAAAAAAGATTAATCATTAAGATACAAAGCAAGGGTGATCTCAAGGTGCTGCTACAAGGATTATGCGTAACGCAAAAGCAGAATAAAAATGGGTTCACCTTGAGCTCGGGATAGCGATGTATGCAGACAATACAAGAGTGACTACATTTATGCATTGTTTAAACAATATACCAATATGCCCATAAATTACACATACATGAAAACATAAAGGAAAGCCTGAATAAGTTGGAATTTTTTAAACCCATAATTGCTACAAAATGTATTGATTTTATATACCAACTTTTTTTCTAAAACTAATAAAATTGGAAGGCCAAAAACTGAGTGCCCAAATTAAAGGAATTTTGTTAGAAACTAAAATATGTCTTATTTTTCACTGAACTGAAGCACCTTCCTTTGATTGTGTGCAATAGTTATAGCTATACCACCCATTAGGGGTATCAAAATTATACCTGGTTGTGTCAATTCTAAATCATTGCACTTAGGGGTGTGTACACACAAAAAAATGGTGAGTTGAGTTCATCTCACTAACTTAACTATAGATTGCTCAGTGACAAATTGATGAGTTCCTCCTGTAAGCAGATACGAACCCTGCAGAATGGATTGTGTAAAAAATTATTTTAATGATATAACAATGTGTTATCTTGGGCCTGCTGAGTTCTTCCAGCAGAAGATGTGTTTATTTTTAGAGAGCAGTCCCTAATTTGTTTAAGTAGATTTGAACTGACTGAAGTCTGCATTTCAAAATAATCTTTATTAGTATCGAAATAAAATAAATTCACACTTCTTAATGATCCAATTTCCCATAAAGGGTTATTTAAAATCACTTAAATGATTTTAAATGACCCTTTATGAGAAAATTGGATAATTACCTATATTTTTTATTCTTTTTGACTCTTTTGAATTTATTTTTTGTGCACTTTTATAGTGTATTTCCCCTGGCTAGGTGAAGACGTGTGAATTTATTTTATTTCGATACTAATGCAGATCATTTTTAAATGCAGACTTCGTTCAACTCAAATCTTCCAGCAGAAGAAACTCCTACGTAAGGCATAGCTTATTTGGTCAGGTGAAATGTTCATCTCACTTCAACCTTATGTCAAGCATTTCCATTGTCTTGCAACCTATATGTCTTGAACGCAATGTGGTCTTCTAGTGGAATACACAGACTCCTTCTACACACCAGACCACCAAGTAATAGTCCCTATTCCACCTCCATGGCTGTATAAATAGGAGTACACTATGTGGAGGAAGTAGGGGGATGCTGAGAGGGGTGGGGACCGATCTACAATGGTTATAAGAGGCAGAGAGATTTTTGCAGACACTCATATATTCATATGTTAATTAGTGATTTCAGATGTAGAGACTTTTTTCAGTGTTCTTGCTCAGTTTTTTCTTGTGTTTTATTTTAGAGGGCACACATGTTTTAAGTATTTTAAGACCGTTTCACGAACATAAAACATTTTCTATTATGAAATAAGCCGAGATTCCAGTAAGTGTACTTACTCATTTGACTCAAACTTATCATCAAGTTAACGATAGCAGGATCTAATATAGCATTCCAGATATTATACAGATGACCTTGATCACTCTCATTAGATCTATGAAAGGTTACAGTAAGAACTATGATAGGTAGATCATTGGTTACCAATGGACCAGGAATACAGAATCATAAAAATATACTCGATGTCACGCCGGCCTACAGACACATCATGCCACGATAGGGGTTTTTCTGCCCAAACCAGCTTTGCCAATCTGTTGAGATTTTAGGATGACTGTGCCTAGGTCTTTAGAGGATCCCCAGTGGACTGTACTGCAATTGAGGAGTAGCAGAGTAGCAACATGTATGATAGGCCTCAAGCCTACAACAAAGGGGAAGTTTAGTCCACAAACTCACTTTGGTGCAAGATAAAGATTACTGCCTGTATAGTGCACAGGCTTTTTTTTCCAGTGGGATTTGATGTAGCCATTCTGCATAAATGACATTTTTTATATTCTACTCAAGCCCTCCCCTGCATCTTATTCTACAGGTAATGCTGCACTGATTGTGTTTAGGCACTGAGCATGTATCAGTTCGGTTTCATTTAGTCACTTCTTCGGCTGCTTTGCTAGTGGAATAGAATGCATTGTGTGGAATCTAATTAACAGACAGGAACTCAAACTCAAAAAGCACACTCGAAATGAGCAGCAACCAGGAGCTCCAGCTGCTTAGCTCGAACCCAGTGCACGCTCCACCCTCCAACCACCGGCTGTGCCGATGAGCACTCGGATGGATAGGGTATGTGCCACTCTGGTTACCAGCAGCAGATCTCCTGATAGTAAAACTTGGTATTAAAACGTATCACTTGCCTCCTTACTATGAACTGTAGTCACTAAGAGAAGCATTGAAAACTTTAAACTTAAAGCTAAATTATCATCCCCCCAAAAAAACGTTTTTTATAGCTTTCAACACTTTCGCAGTAAGGGAGAGAGGGACCGCTCTCAGACTGTGCGTCTGATTTGTTATACCTAGCTGCGCCGGTGTAGATAACGCAGACTCCTGTGAGTCTGTGTGATACATTGTTGTACACACTGATTACGCCAGCATTTGGCGCAAGCTGCATGTGAGCCATGTTTGAACATGACGCTCAATGTCTCATGTTATTTTAATTTGTGATGTGTAAATAATCCATTAAACATAACCAATGTCAGCCGTTATCTGGTGGTATATATATATCCTAGAATGATGCTTTCTTCATGGTGCTAATTGAATTCCTCCTGAAAGCATAACTAGTCAATATTTGCTCCTTTTGGGACTAAACACTACTCGCTTTGAATATAAATCTCTGAATACATACGTTGATGTTTATCATGCCTGAAGATAAAAAATAAAAATAAAATAATAAATATCAGCATTTTTAATCATGTATAACTGTACCTAAACCAGGAGATACATTGGTGTCAATAGAAGAACCACAGGGTATGTTAGGATTGGATATTCGACAAGTCACTGAGGTTATTCACTTGCGACTTATGTAATTCAGTCTTTTTCCAGGAATCACTGAAAATTTAAAAAGAGATGAAAACAGCATCTAATAATTCCTGTTTTCGCCCACAGCCATTGAAAAGGACAAACGCACTTCGCAGTTCGGTTTCATTTAGTCACTTCTTCGGCTGCTTTGCTAGTGGAATAGAATGCATTGTGTGGAATCTAATTAACAGACAGGAACTCAAACTCAAAAAGCACACTCGAAATGAGCAGCAACCAGGAGCTCCAGCTGCTTAGCTCGAACCCAGTGCACGCTCCACCCTCCAACCACCGGCTGTGCCGATGAGCACTCGGATGGATAGGGTATGTGCCACTCTGGTTACCAGCAGCAGATCTCCTGATAGTAAAACTTGGTATTAAAACGTATCACTTGCCTCCTTACTCTGAACTGTAGTCACTAAGAGAAGCATTGAAAACTTTAAACTTAAAGCTAAATTATCATCCCCCCAAAAAAACGTTTTTTATAGCTTTCAACACTTTCGCAGTAAGGGAGAGAGGGACCGCTCTCAGACTGTGCGTCTGATTTGTTATACCTAGCTGCGCCGGTGTAGATAACGCAGACTCCTGTGAGTCTGTGTGATACATTGTTGTACACACTGATTACGCCAGCATTTGGCGCAAGCTGAATGTGAGCCATGTTTGAACATGACGCTCAATGTCTCATGGTTTTTTAATTTGTGATGTGTAAATAATCCATTAAACATAACCAATGTCAGCCGTTATCTGGTGGTATATATATATCCTAGAATGATGCTTTCTTCATGGTGCTAATTGAATTCCTCCTGAAAGCATAACTAGTCAATATTTGCTCCTTTTGGGACTAAACACTACTCGCTTTGAATATAAATCTCTGAATACATACGTTGATGTTTATCATGCCTGAAGATAAAAAATAAAAATAAAATAATAAATATCAGCATTTTTAATCATTTATAACTGTACCTAAACCAGGAGATACATTGGTGTCAATAGAAGAACCACAGGGTATGTTAGGATTGGATATTCGACAAGTCACTGAGGTTATTCACTTGCGACTTATGTAATTCAGTCTTTTTCCAGGAATCACTGAAAATTGAAAAAGAGATGAAAACAGCATCTAATAATTCCTGTTTTCGCCCACAGCCATTGAAAAGGACAAACGCACTTAATGAAAACATGTATATACATACTTGGCTTGATATTTCTTCTTCTTTTTTTTCTAGCAAAACATCAATACTCCGAGTAATTACTAAATAACCTTCCAAAGACCCAGGGGCCAGTGTTGAAATTGTTAAAAAAAAAAAATTACTTTCAGTCCATTACAGATACTGGAATCCAACTGAAGACAAGCGTGCAATCCAACATCCCAAAACTGCTTAATATAATGCACCATGCTAATTATTGCCAAAGATTTCTTTATATGATATTTCAGACAACATTATAGCATTAAATATAGAGAAAAACTTCTGAATAAGCGTTAGTAGAACACGAAATGCGTCAAGTGTGTTTAAAGTGTGTTCCGGCCTTCTCCATGTGCTGTTTTGTTTTGTTTTTTTGTCTACAAAAAAACTATTTATCACTTGGAAATTTGGAGTGCTGTAAAGAAACTTATTTTTTGGGTAACATTCTATCATGTTTACATAAATAAAGAAAAAAAAAGAAAAAGAATACAACACAATACATGAAAAAAAAATCACTGTTCTTTTGAAATATAATGTTGAATAGACATCTTGTACCTTTGGCTGTGGACAAAGGAAATCATTTTTTTGTCCTACAATAAAGGTCACAGTAGGCGACCAAATATATTACAATAGTCTAGTTTTTTTTTCTTTTTTTACAAAATATCTTTCTTGTTTTGTTGCTAATGATAACCACATTTAAAAAAAAAAAAATATATATTGTTTTATTGTAGCTTTACCCCCAGAGCTTTCCTGACACTTGACCCCTCTGAGCCCACAGGAGACCATAGCTAATGATGTAGGAAGAACCAATATATCAAATGCCACATGTGTGATCATGCTAAGCTATACATCATTGGGCATATCTAAAGATTGCTCGTCAGTCAGTATTTTAACAGCACTGCAGATTGTGACATATTTAGTAACTGGGGATAATATTTAAGAAGATTCAAATCTTCACAGCACTGGAATTTAAGAGTTAAAATGATAAGAGTAAATCTAATTTAATGTCAACACATTTTTTAGTGGCTCTTGAAATAGCAATTTCTAGTACATTATTAAAGAACAAAGTAATTATTATTTACATTTAGTTTAATAATTTAATTTTTCCTAAAAAATATTCAACCACTAATAATGTAGGCTTAAAAAACAACAAATTGTAGGTAAACCTAATTACATATTCTCATACTAGTACTTAAGAATATCACATAATATTAATAATAAAGTGTTTAACCAGGAAGGGAATGTTGAGATATCCTCGATATTCTCTATTTTCAAGTACCTTTCTAATGAGGTTTCTATTGCCTAATTTAATGGTACTCATTGTATCCACCACAGCAGGATGAAGGGCTGGACTAACCTTGCTGGTAATCGAACTTGCAACCAGTTTCAGTCTTCAAGATTAAAAACAAAAGAAGGAAGGCATGTAGAAGCGTTTAAAGGTCTAGCTGACTGCCTCAACAAATATTTTGTAAAGGTGTTTACAGATGATGCATGTGAGTTTATAAAGGAAGAGGTTTTACTTCAGCGGTCTAAACTAAAGACAAATAATGGCCTAATAGGATACACCCAAAGTTTTTAAAAGAACTTAGTGGTGTACTAGCAAAACCATTAGTGGATTTTTGTAACCAATTATTGTTAATGGGAGTAGTCCCAGAGATTGGCAGTTACTGAATGTTGTGCCCATTCACAAGAAAGGTAGTAGAGAGGAGTCGGGCAACTATAGGCCAGAAAGTCTTTTTTTCAGTAGTGAGAAAAGAAACCATATAAATGGATAGAATTAAATAAAACCACATGGATTGTATGATCAGAAACAACATAGGTTTACTTCAGGGAGATTGCCAAATTAATATTATTGATTTTTTTTTTGATTGAGTAAAATAGTAGATTAAGGTGGTGCAATAGATATTGCTAACATAGATTTCACACATAAATTGCAATCTTTAAGATACTGCATCTTGGGCATAAAAAACCCAAGGGCAGAATGTAGAATATTTGATAAAGTTCTAACCTCAACATTGGAATACAGAGATTCAGAGTAATTCCTTCAAAGGACCTAAAGGTAGGCATACAATGTACTAGAGCAACAGTAATTGCTATCATAATGTTTGGTTTGACAAAAATATCAGGAAGTATTAATTTACTGAGAGGGTAGTGAATGCATGGAATAGCCTTCAAGCAGAAGTGGTATAAGTGGAGTGGACTTTATGCATGCATGGGATAGGCATAGCACTATCCGAGATATAAGGAAATGCCAGAGAACTAATGAAAGTATTCAGAAAATTGGGCTTACTAGATGGGCCAAATTGTTCTTATCTGCCGACGCATTTTAAGTTTCTATGTTTATAAGGTTGAACTGAGTCTTCAGATGGTGGACTAGCCTACTGAGCTTTCACACTGGTTCATTCCTGCCATTTTAACTTTGTCAGCATTCATTGAAAAAATAAACATATTACTCTCACTTAAAGAAAAGCTTATAAGAATGGCGGCAGTTCTTCTTTGTATTTGCAGCTCAGAGGAATATAACGGAACTTTAGAAATAAAAAAGGATAATGAATAATAGTATTGTTATTAATAGATACTTTAAATCAGAAAACGGAGTAGCATGTGGTTAACAAACACATCTATGGAAGCACAGGATAGGAATTTAGTTAAAGTACAGGATTTTGAGAACTCGGAAACACCCTTCGTCAGCAACTCCTTGCCAATGCTGAGTCCACAAATATCCATTTATTAGAAATCAAATCACAAGAGAGAAAGCACTATAGCAAGTTATCCTCAGATAGCGGACAGTCCGTCGAGGTCACGCGGTGTAAGAAAGTACTCTGAGTGTAACTCTTGGAGACCAAATGGGGTTTCATGTATTAATTAGAGAGACCTGTCCATAGTTAATTAGTTACACCCCTGTCACATTACACGAAGGCAAATGATTTAACAAACAAGTGAAGGTTAGGGGTTTACACTGAATTTGGAGACAATAGCCCTTTTATAAGATAAGATCAGTGTAATAGTGATCCTGTATGCATTAAGATTTTAAATGTAGTGTTGCAGTCGAGAACCTGCTAGGATACTGGAAATCCCTGACCATCGAGAGAGCTTTTACCCATCTGGATATTGTCATATTTTTAAAAGATATCCAACTGATGAACAAAGTTAACTAGCATTTAAAAATAAACATAATAAACATAAAAAATGTTTGCTGTGGTAGCGGTATAATAAATTACATACACTGGCTGGGTAATACTGATGTAATAAGCATAGTCTCTAGACCAAATCACTATGAATGCAAGGTGAATTGTGACATGGTTGGGTGAAGCTTGGGAGGTCGAGGGTCAGCGCTACCACGCATGCACTGTGGAGCTGTTGCGAAAACTGACAGCTCTACCGAGCATGTGCGGTGGCAGTGTCGCTTGTCCTGACAGCTCTACTCACCTTCTCCGGTGTCCCACATACCTGAGAATGTGATTAGGTTTGCGGAATTGTGGTCCCTATTCCTGCTGTGCCGCCGAGCTATACTTCTGTCACACTTTCCGGACAGCAGGACCGACCTCCCAAATCAGGACTCAACAGTGGTTTTCAAATCGGAAACCTCAATGTTCACATCTGGGAACCTGTATTAGCCTGTATTCTAGTCTTCTCACATCATGCAACTGGGACAAACATCTCATTCCTAGTGTTCCCTTTAGTTGCCCCTCATGCATTCGGGGGCAAAATTGGGCACGGCTGCAATACCACTAGACAGGTAATGCAATAAAAGGTGGCGATGGGATAATACAAAAAAAGACCATTTCCGCTATCTCTGAGACCTGAGAACCCATTAAGAACTTTTATTGTCATTGATTTAAAGCAAATCCTAAACATTACTTATTATGTAATTTTTCGGGGTTTTTTTTTTTTTTTTTTTTAACATTTTGATAAGATATTAATTTCCAAAATATTAGAGAACAGTTTGAAAGCTATATAATTTATAAATGTTTTCTTAAAACTATTAGTCATCTTTTATCAAAGAGTATTGTTTAAAAAAAAAATTGTACTGCAGCGTATAAAATGCAGCTCGTCCTGTAAGAAAATTAAAAAAAAAAACTTCCCAAACAGCTGATGCCGAAGTTTATATAAGTGACGTGCTATAAAACCAGAAAAGAGATGGCATCCCCAACCATGCCAGTGGCGTGTTAAACTGTCCTGACAACTGCTTGCAGCACCCAATGGGATTGTAATGATTTCTAGTGGCGCTGAACAGATGGAATCTTTCAGGTTTTTTGCCGGTGTAAGGCCTTTCCGACAATAAAATTCATTGTTCTTTAATATACCCCATGCAGAGATGGCATTGATGAAAATCATTTGCGTACCAATGCTCTAACCCCCAAGGCGCTGAAGAGGTTAACGTAATTGTATTGTGTGGTCCTGAGACTAATGAATTGTAATATGTATTTATATTTACAGTAAGAAACAAAGTGTAATACGTAAAATGTATAAAGCTTATTTACCAAACACCAAATTATGATGGATTGACAATTAACTTTAAAATACAAGGACAAATAATAAAGTTTGGTAAAATTCTCCAACTTGCAGTTTTTTTCACCTCAGCTATTATAGCCTGAGTTTAGCGGCAATTCAACAGTTCAGAAGTGGTGAAGTGCCGCTTCCAACTTTCTGTTGTAGGTGCTATACTGCCTCTAGTGGCAGTCAGCAACATTACAACTAAAAAAAAAAATACATCATTAGTTAGGGGTAAGGGTTATGATTAGAGCTAGAATTAGGTTAGGGTTAAGTTTAGCGGTAGGGTTAAGTTGATCATCAGAGTCGGGGTAAAAAGGTTACTGCTGTGAACAAATTGTTAGGGTACAAAAAAAACACTGCTTAAGGTTATTGCCCTATAACTTAGAAAAAAAACAACAAAACATGCGACCACTGGATATTTCTAAACTCAGGACAAATATTAGAAGCTATTTAGTTGAGGTCTTTTTTTCAGGTAGAAGATAGGAAAAATGTGTTTTTTTTCAATCTTTTTTATTATTTATTTTCTAGAAAATTATATGATTTGATGAAAAACTAGATTCATGTCTCAATAAAACATTTCTTATGATGATAAAAACAGCATTTAATGTGTGTTGGTACATTAAATGAGACATAGGATAATTACAGCTAAACACAAACACGGCAGAAATGTAAAAAGTGCCTTTGTCACTAAGGGGTTAATGCATAGCATTTCTTTCTTACAGAGAGAGATTAGAGAGTACAGTGACCAGTGACATTTTAACATGCTTATGACATGTGACTATAATTTGAAGTGTTAATTGGCAAAGACATGCATGACCTTGGAATTCCTTCACTGGGATAGTATGTGTACATCCACAAATACAGGATTAGTTATACAAACTAAAGGTAGCATGGCACTGTAAATTGTGTCTTACATCATAAAACCTCTTTATAAATATAAGGATTAATTATGTTAACTCCCCCCCCCCCCCCCCTTATCTTAGTAAACTTGAATTAAACATAATAAGCACTTGGGATAGCTCGCAGTAAGAAAAATAAGTAATGAATGCATATCAATGCTGACACTTTAAAAATAAGCATGTATTAATTACTCTCCCCTGCCCCTTGGTTTTTGCAAGATTTATCTTGAAGCTTACCTTTTTGCAGACTAGCCTTCTATGATGATATCACGTCAACTGGGTATCTCCAGAACCATTAGGGCACACCCAGCTGAGTAGCAAAGTATGTGTGCCTAGTTATGCCCAACGCATATTTGGGCAAGGAAAAGTATTAATTCAGCAAAAGCATTAAGTATTAATTCAGCAAAAGCATAAAAAAATTACTGAAAGGCTGAGGTGGGACCTTTTGAGGGAAAGTACAGTTAACCCCTTTAGCTGCATAGACTGAAGACTTCTTCATCACTGAAATGCAAACAGCAACCAAGGGGTTCAGAAAAACATCCAAATGTTATTAAACAGCAGCAATATGTTTTAATTCACAGAGGTGATGCAGTAAGGCAGGAAATTACCCGTAGAACTGTCCCAACTATTTCAGATTAGGGGTCACAATGGAGATGAATGGCTCCAATCGTGGTGGTCCTGTCAAATCTCAAATGGACCACTGTTAGCATAACGTAATACATCTACAACAGAAATACTTTACTTTATAAGGAAACTCTCCAAGGACTGCTCCCATTTACTAGAAAATGGCAGCCATTATCCACCCAACATAATAATTGCTTATGTTAGGAAAATGGATGTCTCCTCAGAGACTCAGGTATGCATAGAAAGAGATAGAAAACATTCAGAGCATAGAACTGTTAAGATAAAAAAAAAAACATGCAATGTATTATTTAAAAAACAAAAAACAAATCATAGTGACCCATAAAAAGAGGATTAGTTGAAAGAAAAGAAAATCCATCTCTGTGTGATCTTCCTCCGCTTACTCAGTGTGACCAGACATCTCTGGCATGATCTCCACTAAGATCTAATATTTTATTTTGAACACGTCTATCACTGGCTCCTGGGTCACAGAACTTCAGGTCAGGTAATAAACCTGCAAGAAGCTGTGTTGGCAGGTTGGTTAAATTCAACCTATGATATTTCTTTCCCTGGGAAATTCCTATGTTGTTCCACTAGAAACATAGTGATATCAGAGTCAAGGCTCTTTGAACATATACACCACATTCCAACACTTTTGTTCCGTCTGTTTCGCAGTATCTCAGTGACGGCTATTGATTTTAGTTGCCTTCAACAGCAAAAGGCAAAAGGGATTTCAAGATACCCCAGTTGACTTCTTGCTAAAAGGACAAATAAAGGCAACAACGGTAATGCATGTTATGGATACCACCAAAAAGGTGATTTTGTGCCCCGATCACAGAGGTATCACCAAGGTGTGTTAGAGTGGTGCTCATGCATGGTGTGCTGATATGCACCCTTTTTAAGAGCATGCCCCTGGAAAGCCTGCGAAAGATAAATATTTGATGCTTTTATCCTCAGAGGTCTTCCATGAATAATCTCCCAAATCATGGAATATACATAACAAAGCACAAACAAAGAGATAAAGTCTACCAAAGCACACAAGCTTTGCTGCCACAAAACACGTTGTCTATACACGTTGGACTATACAGCACATTTTATTTGAACTACTACTTCTTTACTCATTTGGACCATTTACTGTAATTTATTGAAGAAATACAGCTTTTCCCATGTTAGAGTAGCTATATCATTACATCTCCTTCTTTGATGCTGCTGTGTAAGAATATTCCTGCCAATCTTGCTCATATTTCAGAGTTTAATCAATGTATCCCTTTCATCAACTCATTAATGGCATCATAATTATAAGGAGTAGAGATATATATTCTAGGGCTGGTATGAGCTCTAAAAAAAAGTTGTGGGACTATATTACTTTATCTTTGATATACTTGTTCATTTTTTTATATGACTTTATAAACAGTCTACCCAATATGATCTGATATGGCTTGTTAATAAATTACCCTCCCCCCACTCACAGTAATGGCGATTATAATTAACTTCCCCATACACTGTTAAGAAACGAAATAAAGAATAAATAATTACTCACCCTCAATAAATAATAACCATGGGCTTGCCCAAGGCCTCTTGTTGACATAATAAAAACCACCTCCCCCCCCCCTGTCCGTGTGCTGGCCCAAGGCCCACAGATAACATAAATAATAGATCAAATTAAATAAAATTCACCCTATAATTAACATTTTTAATTTATCACAACAGGGATAGTGTCTAAAAGTCAATTAGATGGCACACATCTAAACACGGAGCAGTCAAAATGGAAGATAATGGGATTTTCCTGCTTTTAGAATGTTTGCTACAAATGACCTTGATACATAATCTCCCCCCCCCCCCCCCAAAAAAAAAAAAAAGCTAAATGATGTACCCATTTACTCCAAAGGGTCCAGTAGGAATGTCAATAAATTAGACACACAAGAGCTAAGGCAAGGTTAACATAGACCATTGTGTATCCAAAATCCGAGCCAGAAGTGGATTCTTCTGCCTTCTGTATTAAATTCCACGCCATGTACATTCGCTATCTGAAGAAAGTGTTTAACACTGAGCCATTACGATACAGATCTCTCGAAGGTAATATTTGCATTTCAAATATATCACTATGTTAAGCATGCTATTCAGTATGACCCTATATATGAGATTAGCATATTCATATTTAGTGAATAAAAACTTCCGATACCAGCTGATGCAGTCGCTGCGACCTTGATCCCTACTTGAGTAGGTGGTTCAAATTGAATCATTTCGTATTTGCAATATCCTTCATCTTATTATCTGCCATTGAAATGTTTTCCTTAGACCAATATGACCTTCCAATTTTCTGCGCTTCTCCCAGTGACTTCAATCCTACATTATTATGGGCGTTCAACAACCCCCAAAAAAAATTCAAGCCGTCCGTGACTTCAATATTCATCTGTAGGAAGCATGATAAAGGAATGATATGCTTAATTAAATGGTATGGAATCTTAATCTCTGTGTTTTGGAGAAAAAAAAGGGAATAATTTGAGATTTTAAATGGTTCATGTGATCTCTACCAGCTTTACCCTCATCACTTAATACCTCCAATACTCCTCCATAATCTATACTTTAAAAAAAAAAAAAAAACTTGGGTGAAAGTTAGAAATACATTTTGTAGATTTTGCAGTTCAAAGAAAACATTGATTATTAATTATAAACAAATGACCAAAAGGGACAGGGGGAGGGAATAGGTGTAAGAAAAAAAATGAAAGAATACATAAAAAATACCCTACTAAGCCCTCTTATCTCCGTGTAGCTCTATCAGGTGGTGGGCAATGTTGTTTGGAATCTTGCATTGTATGAAGGAAGATTTAACCCAAGATTTTCAGACCCAAGATGTCTGAATCTTGATAATGTTGTACACTAAAAGACAGTTCAATAATGTACTTTTCATATTTAAAATATTTATATTTACAATTTTTCAATATTTATTTTTTTCTTTTTTTTTTTGTAGTTGATGTGGAATGTCCTAACCAGTGTGTAATAAGTCCCCTGGAACATCAGACAATGGTCCAGCGAGACCCAAATACATTATACATTAAACATACAGGTGGAAACCTGAAGCACACTGGTATGTCATCAAATGACCCATGACAGACTTGAAACTGAGAGAAATCTCAGTGCACCTCTTGTAAAACAGTTAATAAATAAATAATACTTTGTGTCCTACGCCATTATTGCACTCAGCGGGTCAGTGACATGAGAACATTCATAAGAAACTAGGAAATAATGGAAGATGAAGGGTTCTCAGCAAGTGTTTATGTTAGGAGTAAAAAAAAATAATTAAATAAAAAAAAAATCATGTTGTTGGTGGTTTTGCAATTATTGTAGCACAGAAACTGTAAGAGAGAAGGTAATAACCATTTATGTATCTTCCAGGGGAAACAAAAAAGAGAGGATTCTCCTACATACTCTTCTGGTGGTGGTAAACCTGCACAGAAATAGACACTGAAATACATCAGCAGGGCGAAGATTAGAATTGATCAATGGTAAACTCATTACAATTTTGATTTCCATTCATTGGAATGGAGCCATTGTCCAAACGAGAGAAAGATATTCTTAAGATCCTTTGAGAAAAATGCACGTGGAGTTTGATAGACAAGTCAAATAAAGTGAAACACTTGAGAGTATTTTAATTGCTTTCATTTTTATTTTAATATCTAATACAATGGAAGAGAGGTGTACGAGGCGGCCCATTCTTTGCACCTTTGCCTTTTTTTCTATCTGTTGTACAATAGCATTAAAATGTTTCTGTTGACAGAGACAAGCGATGTAGTTAATACATCTCCATGGGCTGCAATCCACGGATCAGCTGACAGAAGGCAGCGACTGCGAATCCTAACGCACTGTGCATTAGCCAAGACAAGCATTCCCTTCCTCAATGGCTTTTGTTTACTCTGAAAGATTGCATCCTGATTATACAAGGTGCAATGACATTTGTCAGACCTTGCTTCTGGCACAGCCATGTGTGTTTTTCTGCGTTTTGCAAGATGTACGGTATATTTAATTTAAGGAACTTTGCAGTTAACGCTGGTTACAAAAGCAGTGAATGACATCAGGCCTGGAAACAAATTTGACATCAGGCAGAAGATAATGCAATTTTTTACTAAAATCACAGTCTCATAAGCACATTGCTCTCAAAAGCTAATTGTTATTTAAAACAAACAGATAGAGCAAAAGGAGAGAGGGGACGGCAATATATTCCTTGACTTTATCTATCATCAGGCTCCAACGTCTTTACTTCGATCTTGGCCCCATGTATTAATACACTGGTTAAAAAATAAAATAACGAGACGGAGATGAGTGCATTGTACAAACACAGCGCAAACACAGATAGCGCCAAATAGTGGCACGGTCAGCATGTGCGCAGATTCCCGAATAATTTGGGAGTTTGCCCCGGCCTTTGCCAGATATGTAGTCTCTGACTGTGTCAGCGGTAAGAGCACCCTAGCAACCACTATATATAAAAAAAAATCTGCCTCATTAGTGTTAGAGAACCTCTGCCAAACTATCTTTGTCGGGGGTCCCTCTCGCATATCGAGAGGTGTCGTGATTTATGAAGAGGCGCAATTGCCGTTATACATAACAAACGGCAATTGCGTCTTTTTACACCTCTCCCAACGCTTTGCAGTGTGGGAGTTTTTGCATGGCCCCAGTTCAGTTAGGAAAGATACTATGCGTAAATATTACATTTGTGTGGGTCTTATGGGTGTATAATAATCTGTATAACAAGTACACAGGTAATAATGGGTAATTCCTCTGGTACCCTGTGCTGAGAAGACTTGAGGTCTGGGATGACCTTATAGGTGGGATTAGCCTGATGTATTAATGAAGAGATCTCCTCTGTAATGGTGACAGTGAGCAAGACATGCAGACTAGGCGCCATCCTTTAGGACAGCCTAATTCCATGATGTCCGTCATGCGTGAGATGTGGCTCCCACTTCATTTGTCAGTAATGGGTGACATGTTGTGACAGGACAATGGTAGGCAAAAAAATGACTTATGTTTATCTGACATAGTTCTCTCAGAGGGGCGGACATGTTGTTTAGAATCTTGGGTCAGATGAAGATCTGACCCATCAGACCAAATATTCTAAACAAAATGTCTGCCTCCTGGTAGAGTTATGTGGAGTAAAGATGGCTCAATATGGTGCTTTATTTGTATTCTTTCAATAAAGCATTTCTAAATAAAATGCCTACAGTTGATGCCATCTTTCAATAAAACACAACTTACTTTTTTTGCTACATTTGTCCTTTAATGCATAGTTTACTATATAAAGGATGAATATAGGAAAAGATGCAGTAAAGTATCTTACTGAGCCCTCAATGTAACTCTATAAGCGTAGGACATGTTTGGAATCTTGGGTCGTTCATCTTGATCATACCGAAGAACGAGCTTTACCGAGGATCTAACCAACTCAGGGTGAAATAATTCAATTTGCATTAATAACCGTAAGCTTTTTGGTCGTTTTTGTGTATACGTTTATCCTGTACTTTGCTACCCTACGACCAATATAAAAATACATTAACATTAAGCAAACTAGGAAGTATAATATTGTCTTGATAATATTACACTGAGTTAAGATTTTCTTTAGCCATAGAGCTATTATTTCTAAAAGGCTTCCTTTGAAAAGCTAATGCAGCTTTGTAAACTCAGTTACTATGTGACTACATTAAGTTGACAACATGATAAATGCTAAAAAT
Source organism: Pelodytes ibericus (assembly GCA_036172795.1). NCBI lineage: Eukaryota > Metazoa > Chordata > Amphibia > Anura > Pelodytidae > Pelodytes > Pelodytes ibericus. The sequence continues at coordinate 9,367,997 of CM069863.1, read as the reverse complement.
AAAGCCTATATAAAAAAAAAATATGTATATATATAGATATACTTTAGGTATTTATCTTGAAATAGAGCTGAAACTTGACCTCCAAAGCTCCACCCTCCCGACATCCCAGACTGCTGGTGGCTGAAGGTATAAAGACAGTATTTATCACCGTCTAGGGTGGACTGAGCACAATGTAGGCTTTAGAACAAAAAACCTTTTTGTCCTGGTCGTTTTTTTTTGTTTTTTTTCATATTAAATAGTAGTTCTGAAAAATCTAGGGTGAGTTCTGAGGCAAAGTGCTAAAAATGGAAGACTTGGAAGAACATTCTGTCGATTTCCACGTTTAGAACTTTGCCCCAGGAATTACTTTTATAGAAACCCCCCCCCCCCCCCCCACATATTCGAAAGAGTTCTAAGCTGCTTAAAGTATAGTACCGTTATCTCGACTTTCTGTTTCCAGACGTCTATGGGTGGGACTATGTAAATCCGGAATAAGTTGCTCATTATCATGCGTTATTATGCATGCAAGCATGAAGTATCACCTTCATACATAATTCCTATCTAATTGAGCGTTTTCACAGCACGAGGCTTGTTCGGAGCTGTGTTGAGTGATGTAACAAATTCTTCCGTGTAAAATTTTCTTAACTCTCTGTATGAAGTCTGGTGCGAAGCCTCGTTTTGATACATTGTTCCTCTCACCTTCATAACAAACCTTAATAAAGCCTGACATACTGGAAGCAATGATACGGGCAATGTAAATATGTATATATGTTTTAATATGTTTTCAAAATGAATCCTAACCTGGCAAACATTTTAAATAGTACAATTATTTCTCAACACGTGGACATTTCATACCCTGCAGAGATTCAAAAGATAAAAAAAAAAGTTGAGGATCCAAATTAGTGGAACCATTACTACTTCTGAGTATGTCAAATGCTTTGGAACAGGTTTGAGCCTCACAGGCATTCTTAGATTCAGCTTTGTGCTCTGCAAGCTACATTCAGGATTAGACAGTGTTTTTAGGAACAGGGAGTTAATTAATTTTGCTTTGATGGGGAGAGCACATAGCAAAGTCATTTTTTTTTTCTATAGAAGTTTATAGTGTTGTGATTTTTTAAAATTAAAGTTTAAATGGACATTAGAGCAAGAATTTACAATTTTTTTTGAGTCAACGCTATCCTTCCTTATCTTTGTGCTTTGAGACCGGTTGGCTCTAGGTCATTAATGAGTTATGCATGGGCAGGAGTGTATCTTCCACAAGGCAAACAAGGCACTCGCCTAGGGCGGCACTTTGCCAGAGGGCGGCACTTTACCAGAGGGTGTTAAAGCACAATTTTGGTGCTTCAAACATTTTCCATCCCTCCCCCATCGTTCAGCAAGCTTTAGCGCCTTCCAATTAATCAGGGTGATGGGGGCATGTAATGGACGTGGTGGGGGTATGCAATTGAGGGTGATGGTGGCATGTAATGGAGGCGATGGAGCATTTAGTGTGTATGCAATGTCGGTGATGGGGCATGTAATGGGGTGATGGCGCATGTTGTGGGTGTGCAATGTGGGTTATGGGTCATATCGTAGGTGTGCAACATGGTTGGGGGGCCGGGGGTCCCTGGATTTTGTCTGCCTAGGGCAGCACAAAACCAAGATACACCACTGTGCATGAGTCATATATTTTCTGTCCAATATGTTCGGTGTTTTCTGTTCTTTTTTCTACCTGCTCTTAGCCACTGAATCTTTGTGAGAATATACACAGCAACTCACTGATGCCTAGATTACATACTCTATCTCCTATAGACATCCGACCCCAGATGGAGGAAGATCAGACCTAAGATTCCAAACAACATATCTGCCCCATGACAGAGCTATACAGAGGAAAGAGGGCTCAATAATTTTCCAATAAAGCATTTTAATTACACTTGATGCAAACTTTAAGTTAAACATAATTTGTCTGTTTGCCTAGAGTTTTTTTTTTCAACCCAAATCAGTGTAAACATAATTCCTAAGAAGCAAGTTGTTTTTAAAGTATAGTGACACTTTAGGAGGGACACAGTAAATCATTCCACCTAGCATGCAAGGCGTGTAAGACTATCCTGAAAATTACGTAAGGTAAATACACATAGCTGAAAAACTAGCCAGACCAATCACAATAACAAAATATGCACAGAATAATGTATTTGTCTTTAATTATGATGGGAGTTTTTTTGTGTGGGAGAGACAAAACATGGTTGAAGATATTGATAACTACTCCATCTATATCTAGCCCAACGGTTCCCAACCTAGTCCTCAAGGCCAACCCAACCGTTCACGATTTAGGAATTACCCAGTTGTGCCTAAGGTGTATATATATATATATATATAAAAAACTCCTAAGACCCAAAGGTGTAATCCATAGATCGTGTACTGCTGGGTGGGCCTTGAGCACTGGGTTGGGAACCATTGATCTAGTCCCTTATGATAGATCTCTTATTAGGCTCACAAAACTCTCTTGGTGATCTTTTAATCTAATAGAACACAAAAGGCATCTGAGTACGCACCACTGAGAAGTGATATTTAACTTTCAATTCCTATGGGTGTCTAAATTCCATATCTAACCCCTTGTTCTCCTTGACATCAAACATACCTTCAGTAGGGTTGGAGATGATCATCTCCCCAGTGATTGGATGATTGGACTTGATTGGCACACCCACACACTAAAAAAGGAGAGAGACAGTCGTCGTGCTGCCACAAAGATACAAACCCCATAAAGTTTGCAAACACTAGGGGTGAATATATTCCCAATTAATGCACCATCCAGATTACTCAATTAGGGTGCTCTTCCACTTAATTAAAATATATAAAAAAATGGAACTTACATTCTGTTTAAATGAGATACACAACTTGCAATTACATGCATATTTTTGAGCAATATTTTATTTATGCTAAAAGATCCTTCACTTTATTCACCAAGAACAATGATGTTGTTATGGTAAAAAGCATCAACAACTGTGACGGACTTGGCATGTCTCAAGGACTAATGCATGTCTTGGTTACAAATGTCATTTTTTGTGTGTGTGAAAAGGTGGGGGTATAGACTGCTCCATTCTACCGCTCCCCTGTCATTTCATGCTCTTGAGAATAATAAACAGGGCATGACACACACCTTGAGTGCAATGTTCGGAAAAGGAATTTGAATGGAAATCTAATTTATTTAAACAACAATTTGGGAAGCTATTTACTAGAAGTATGGTGCATCAAGTTAACTCTCTGCACAGGGACAAACAATGGGAGTTTCTCTAGCTGGGGAAACTCACCAGTTTTCTCCCTGCAAAATGTAGAGTTATATATATATAATTATATAATATATATAATAACATAATGGGGGTTATGGGGAATTTAGTGTGTCTGCAATGTGGGTGACGGGGCATATAATGGGGTGATGGGCCATGTCGTGGGTATGCAACGTGGGTGATGGGTCATGTAATGGGGTGATGGGCCATGTCATGGGTGTGCAACATGGGTGATGGGGCATGTAATGGGGTGATGGGGCATGTCATGGGTGTGCAACATGGGTGATGGGGCATGTAATGGGGTGATTGGCGATGTCGTGGGTGTGCAACATGGGTGATGGGGCATGTCGTAGGTGTGCAACGTGGGTGATGGGGCATGTCGTAGGTGTGCAACGTGGGTGGGCTGTCCGAATTTTGTCTGTCTAGAGCAGCACAAAACCAAGATACACCACTGCATATATATCTTATGGCTTATGGCTTGACTGGTGTGTGTATATTTGTTTAGCAATATATTAACTTACTTCAGGTGGAAGGGTTTTCGTCCACACTTTTATCCCCACCCCATCTCTTTTGGTTTGTACTTCCCAAGTATCGCCAACCAACCATAGCAAGACAGGAACCAACCTCAAGCTGATGAGTTGCAAGGAAACAGCTGCCCATGAGTGGTTCACTGGCTTTGCTCCTGTTCCTGAGTTATGTTTCAGCAGACACATACTCTAAGGAATCCACGTATAAAGTATATGAGTGAAAAAATTTGGTTATTTGTTGAGTACATTTGCATATGCCTACCCAGAATCCCTTGCAGTGGTGAGAACACTGTTAAAGGCAGATTTATGTGGTAAAAGCAAGTCTTATGGCTTGACTGGTGTGTGTATTTGTGTTTAGCAATGTATTAACGATCCACTTAGTTCAGGTGGAAGGTGTTTTCAAACACACTTTTTCCCAGTATATATATATATATACTGATGCTGAATCTAAAGTACTGCCTGCCTCCAAACGCCATCTGGAATACACTCACACACTATACCTTACTATGAGTTGTATTGCTGTGGAGTCTGTGATACACTCACACACTATACCTTACTATGAGTTGTATTGCTGTGGAGCTCTGTGATACACTCACACACTGCACATTACTGTGACTTTTATTGCTGTGGAGTCTGTGATACACTCACACACTGCACATTACTGTGAGTTTTATTGCTGTGGAATCTGTGATAAACTCACACACTGCACATTACTGTGATTTTTATTGCTGTGGAGTCTGTGATACACTCACACACTGCAAATTACTGTGAGGTTTATTACTGTGTAGTCTGTGATACACTCACACATTGCACATTACTGTGAGAATTGTTTCTGGGGTGTGTGTGATACACTCACACGCTGCACATTATTGTGAATTTTATTGCTGTAGAGTCTGTGATACACTCACACACTGCACATTACTGTGAGTTTTATTGTTGTGGAGTCTGTGATACACTCACACACTGCACATTACTGTGAGTTTTATTGCTGGGGAGTCTGTGATACACTCACACACTGCACATTACTGTGAGTATTATTGCTGTGGAGCTCTGTGATACACTCACACGCTGCACATTACTGTGAGTATTATTGCTGTGGAGCTCTGTGATACACTAACACACTGCACATTACTGTGAGTTATATTGCTGTGGAGTCTGTGATACACTCACACATTGCAAATTACTGTGAGTTGTATTGCTGTGGAGTCTGTGATACACTCAAACACTGCACATTACTGTGAGTATTATTGCTGTGGAGTCTGTGATACACACACATTGCAAATTACTGTGAGTTGTATTGCTGTGAAGCTCTGTGAAAGAGGAGCATCCTTTCCTACATGATAACTGAACCATTTAGACCTTTTTTTGCACTTCTTCCTAGACTTATTGTATATATTCAAACTTATCTCCATCAATGCAGCGCTGAGCTCATCAACTGGGATCAAACGGTACCAGACAGTAGAGCAGCCCGTCTTGCTTCCTAAAACCTAAGGGGAAATCACACCAGGGCCTTCGTAAACATTAAAATGAAATAATGAAGCTGGAGTGTGAACGAGGACAGAATTAATTACATGGCATTAATTTCCTTTGGCCTTGAGGAGTAATTGGAACAGCAGTAATGATTCCAAGCAGCGGGAGACATGCCTTGGCTTTTTTTTACCGAGGTGAAACAAAGAGACCCTCTACTATTTCATAACGAATAAACATTTTTTTGTTTGAATAATGCTATTCCGTGGGGCACAGGCGGATAATTAGGGTCCGGACTGTGCAGATCATCCACGATGACTTCATGTCAAGATTATTGATCCACAATTGTCAATAATTTTTCAACTGTACGTATATTCATTAAATGACGGTAATGACCCATAGATGCTTTTCCTGTTTAATGACCTGCTGTGAGATCTTAGCGGATCCAGTTGGTCATTAACTGAAAGGTCGTTTTCTAGATTGCTGATTATTGTTTTTTTTTTTTTTTAAATAATAATAATTCCCATTACAGATGGAAAATGCCTTCCAAGATGTATTATTTCAATCCCCGCACTATTTACCCACAATATAATTAGCCGACTAAATGAAAAAATGCCGAACAGTAATAGCAACTGGCTTTATCATAATAAACCGAGGCACATTGATGCTATGTACAAAAGAAAACAAATACAAAAAAAAAAAAAAACAGAGCAAAATAAAAAATAAAAAAACATGATTTTTATCATGTTCATTTGTAAACTATAACCCATTCATTATTTGAGTTTCACAGGGGTATATTACTCTGTCCTCTGGCATTGAAAGGCTTAATTAGAGCTTGGATAAACTACAACTTAAATCTTGAGAATGACTCAGTAACACTAATTAGGTGAATAAATGAACAATGAAAGAAACAAAATGCCCCTTTGTTCCTGTTTTTGGGCTTTAAAGCTGAGCGCTAATGTCTGGAGCGAGAACTCAGCAACTCTATAACCCTCTATAGAAACATAGGTTTGGGTTGATACGCTTTTTATTTTTATTTTATAACAAATAAATGCAATATATGTGTATTTCCTGCAGCCCCATTTTGACACGGGAAGCAGGAGAAAAGCGTAATATCTGGGGGTTATTTGCAGAGGGAGTGGAGATCTGTGCCTGGCTATCCTCCTTTGCAGTCCCCGTCAATGCTAGCTTTTGTCAGAGCCCCTCTAATAACTGAGGCACAAGACTTGCTTTGTGAAAAACACGCCCCGGCATTTATTTAAAGTCATCAATAATATATCATTTAATACATGTCACTTTAAATGAATATATTTATTAATATCATATAATAATAGGAATATTAAACTTGCCCTTGCCAACCTGTATATAGAATGCCATCAGAGCTGTCTGGATGCATGCCTCATCATAACCAACAATTGGTCTCAAATTTCTGTTCTTACATCCACATAGTGGAAGGTGGGTGGGAAAACAGGTAGGGTACCTATTTTGTTAAAATGGCTCCCTAACATACATTTGCACTGGACTATATAGACCCACGAAGCCCAGCCCCCAACCTAACCTAGGCCGACATGTCCCTTATCAAGAGCGCCCCTCTTGATATCTTCGAGGCTTCTCCCATCAGCGACTTGGAGTTTTGAGAATCTTCGAGGATCTACAAACATGCGAGTTTTGTTCTACTGATAAGATTGCCTGTGACGTGGATGACCATCCCAGTGTTAGGAAACTAAAGACAAATTGAATTAAGCTGAGCAGATGGAGCAAGAGACTCTGGAAAATGCTGACAGTTAAGAGCTTTTTAAGCATTGATTGTGTCTGTCTGTGTATAACGAATGTCACCTGGGGGGATAACAAGATGGCAGCCAAGCTTAGGAAGTGTCTCCAATATTTCATTTCTGACGGAAATCGTCCCTCCTGCCAAAAAGACTTTAACATCCCAAAGCTTTGCTCTAGTACATCTTTACAGCTATTAAAGCTCAATTGCTTTGAATACAGTGCTTCAGGGGAGGGCTGACAAAGAAGGCAAGAGGGCAATTGCTCTCTAGCTTAACTGGGACTGGGGCTGCACCACTGTTCACATCGAAATGCTCCAATCTAATTGTCTTGTCTGTCTCTGTACCCTATCTGTCAGTATATCTGTCTACCAATCTCTGTACCTTATCTGTCAGTATATCTGTCTATCAGTCTCTGTACCTTATCTGTCAGTATATCTGTCTATCAGTCTCTATACCTTATCTGTCAGTATATCTGTCTATCAGTCTCTGTACCTTATCTGTCAGTATATCTGTCTATCAGTCTCTGTACCTTATCTGTCAGTATATCTGTCTATCAGTCTCTGTACCTTATCAGTCAGTATATCTGTCTATCAATCTCTGTACCTTATCTGTCAGTATATCTGTCTATCAATCTCTGTACCTTATCTGTCAGTATATCTGTCTATCAGTCTCTGTACCTTATCTGTCAGTATATCTGTCTATCAGTCTCTGTACCTTATCTGTCAGTATATCTGACTATCAGTCTCTGCACCTTATGTGTCAGTATATCTGTCTATCAGTCTCTGTACCTTATCAGTCAGTATATCTGTCTATCAATCTCTGTACCTTATCTGTCAGTATATCTGTCTATCAATCTCTGTACCTTATCTGTCAGTATATCTGTCTATCAATCAATCTCTGTACCTTATCTGTCAGTATATCTGTCTATCAATCTCTGTATCTTATCTGTCAGTATATCTGTCTATCAATCTCTGTATTCTATCTGTCAGTATATTTTCTATCAATCTCTCTACCAGTTTTACTTTAGTCGACTAAACATGTTCTTCATAATTTCTCGTCCTCTGCATGGGTTTCAGTGACTAAAAGTAATCAATAACCAAATAAAAACTCAATTAATGGGACTAAAACTTTGACTACAATCCATTGCATGATTTGTCAACTGCAGGAGTATGTCCTAGATGTACGATCTGGGGCATGTCCTGTGTGTACAATCTGGGTGCTCTGGCAAGACCTATGGGCGCAAGCTAAATGCTGTTTCAAGTGCTGTGGGTGCTGCAAGGCAGTGCTGTGGCAATGATTGTGGGTGGAATCAGGGGCTGTGGGTGCAATGACAAGGGATGTTGTGGAAATGATGAAATGAAGTGGGCAGACCATTTGTTCTGTAAGAAGCTCCAAAATATCTGATGGCAACCTTTGGCGCTGGAACAACCTTTTGGTACCTCAACTGTGGGGGCTACAATACACCAGATTCACAGTCTGCATACTCGTCAGAAATGCCCATCCTTGCCTACAGCTTGTTTACGTAGGAGGAACTTATAGAGGCGCCTTCCTTGGTGGTCCAGTGGTGGAAGTGATCTGAGCCCCAGCATGCTGCCTTTGTGCACCATGTGTGTGGGACCTTGAGGCAGCTTTCTGACATAGATCTGAACCTGATACGTTGTCTGTCCCTCTTGTGCATTTAGGTGGTATATGGTCAACATGTGCTACTGCTCTATAACATGAGATCGGGAAGCGGTAGGTGCTCCCCAATGTTCTTTTTACAGAAGCAAAAATAACCCATGTTAAAGTTTAATGACTCTTTAAAACAAATTACGTGGTAAACTCCCTTTAAATTCATCCGTGGACTATATAGGATTTTACAATCTAGAAGAAATATTCTTGAAAAAAAAAAAAAGTGTTTTTTTTTTCCATTTCTATTTTGACTTATAATATACAATGACCATTAAACAAAAAAAACAAACAAAAAAAACAGGGCCCGTCACATCTGCAGGTATCAGAGTACGTGCTCCTCCGTGCTTTATATAGCTTGCTAAATGCAAGCAAAGATTGATATACAGCGGTACACCAATATATATTAAGTACAGAGAATGTAACCATTAAAATAACAGATGACTACATAGGTTAATGTATTCTGTCTTTATTGCTTCCTCTGTATTTATGTATTTAATGTAGAGGTGGCAAATTTAAATGCATTGAGGGAAAAAAAAAACGATATGATAAATTACCACGATGCATAATTTATGCAAAATCAGTGTTATGTGGTTTCTACATAAATAAAGGTACATTGGAACTCCGCAACGGAAACTGCAGGCCCTTGTTATTTATTTATTTCAACTTAAGATCCTTTACTTTGGTTGTGCCCTACTTTGATGAGAAATAGGTTAACTGGGAAGACATGTAGCTCTGTTAGTGTTTCTCGAATGCAACGCACGTTAAGCGCATGCATAATGTATGTGCAGATTATTTATTAACTGATGTCACATACATTAAATGATTAGAAGACATGAAAATATGATGCAGAAGGGGCTACAGTAGATCTGTCGCCTAGAGGTAAAACCGTTATATTAATCAATAGTCTGTTTAATAGATTTGTTTACTAACATGGGATTTTCATAGATAATATAACGACGATAGAGCATGATCTATGCCGGCTGCGTTGATGATGAAGTACGTTCATTTGTTCATTTCCTCTTCGCTTAAAGGACAACTTGAGGATAAAAAAAAAAATGTAAGTTGCATGTATTATTATTGTATCACGTGTTGGTGGAACCAATAACAATGCTTTTTACCATTTTTACACTCTTTATTAAATTGAATACAGTACACAAAATGTAAATCTTAAAAAAATGGTTGCAAAAGAAAGCTCTATCTTTCCTTAAAAAAAGTAGAAAAAAGCTATTGTCCAGAACAGTCATCAAAACAAAGATATAGCTCTATCAGGGGGCAGAAATGTTGTTTAGAATTTTTGCTCTGTATAGCTCTATCGGGGGGAGGACATGTTGTTTATAATCTTTGCTCTGTATAGCTCTATCAGGGACAGACATGTTGGTTAGAATCTTTGCTCTGTATAGCTCTATCGGGGGGGGCATGTTGTTTAGAATCTTTGCTCTGTATAGCTCTATCAGGGATGGACATGTTGGTTAGAATCTTTGCTCTGTATAGCTCTATCGGGGGGGGGGGGGGCATGTTGATTAGAATCTTTGCTCTGTATAGCTCTATCAGGGGGCGGACATGTTGTTTAGAATTTATTTCTCTTTATTCCTCTCTCAGGGGGAAGACTTGTTTAGAATCTTGGATAAGATCTTCCTTCCCTCCTTTCATGAAAGAATAATAATGAAGGTATCTTACTGAGCCCCCTATCCTTGTACATCTCTATCAGGGGGCTGAGATGTTAAGCTAGATGAGGGAAGATATGTCCCATTTGGTTAAACATGATAGTGCTATACAAAGCAAAGAAGGGGATTTTCAATTAAATCCAATTTTGTTTAATCGGACACAAAAGGGATTTTTGTGTGTGTGTGTGTTACACTTTTTCTGTGTGTATGGTATACCGTTGTACAGATGCTATACAGAGCTATACCATACACCCCAACTGTCCGGCTTGGGGTGCTCTACCTCTGTTTGGTAAGGCTGACATGCATCCTCCCAAACTCTACCCCCGGTAACCTGATTTGATGGGGGGAAATGTTGGGAGTTATGGTGTACAGTAAGTGTGGTAAATAGATATTCACAGAATAGACATCACAATACAGCTCAATGTCAGAGATATGCTCTAAAGGCACATAATAAAATATAACACCTATTATTGAATGCTTAGAAGGACATAATCATTTGGCTAATGTATGCAACCTTGGTAAGACCTTTTTTTGAATGTACAACCTTGGTTTTGAGAGTCAGCTCATATAAGGATGTTATACTGGCAGGAAAATGAGATTAATTAATATAATGGGGGTTTCTAATTCTGAACAAAGGGTTGTCAGATTGAACTTGCTTGCATTATAAAAGAGTGACCTGTGAATGATATCTAATTACAATAAAACCGTATTAGTTAACTCTACATCTCAAGGTGAATTCAAGGTCTTCAGGTATTGAAGAAGGTCAGTCTGCATATAATCTGAATCTGTGAAAGAAAAATAATAAATGTTGGGGAAATGTTTAATGCTAGCTTGGTATTCCTTCAGAAGCTAGCTTCTTGGTCCGTTTCACATGGTCCTTTTTGGCAGAATTATCCAAATACAAACAACATTTAGGATCTCAACAATTACTACGTTTTGTGCTGCCCTAGGCCTGACTAAACTCACGCACCCACTAATCTTCATATTGCCCACACTCATTGTCCACAAACACATTGAAAGTTCTATCTTTATCCCAAAAAAAACTTGTCAGTGCCATCTCTGTACCCAAACACCTTTTTTCAATTTCATCTGTATCCCCTTCCGAGTGCCATCTATGTCCCCAAACACACTCCCAGTGCTAAATCTGTGCCCAAACATCTTCCCAGTGCCATCTCTATGCCCAAACAGCTTTCCAGTGCCACTTTTGTGCCCAAAATAGTTTCCCAGTGCCATAGTTGTGCCTAAACTCCATCCCAGTACCATTTTTGTGCTCAAACACCATCCCAGTGCCAGCTTTGTGCCCAAACAAATTCCAATGCTACCTTTGTGCCCAGAATTGCTTCCCAGTGCCATTTTTGTGCCAACACACTCTTTAAGTACCATCTTTGTGCTCAAACACATTCCAGTGCTTCCTTTGTGCCCACAAACACTTCCAGTGCCACTTTTGTTTCCAGTACAGCTTCCCAGAGCCACCATAACAGCTTTCGAGTGCCATGTCTGTCCTCAAAATGTTTGCAAGCTTACCTGGAAAAAAATACACGGAGCAGACAGGCTTAAAAAAAAAAAAAAAAAATGGAATGGGCGGGCGTAAATAAAAGCAGAAGATTCCAAAGTCCCCAGTCTGAGAGAGAAGTGATATGTACTTTAGGACTTCCATGCTGCTTCTACCCCTCCACTGACACTGCAGTGCCAAACATCTGCTTTGGCTAGGCTAAATGGCATGTTGGAAAACAACTAACCAATCACATTGGCCAACCACTTATGCCCGATGCAGTTTATTCATTGACTGACGTTATGTACGAAGAATGCATTGTTGTCTCATAGAACCGGGACACTAGAGCAGCAAGATAGGACTATGAGACAGAGGTTTGTAACAAGTTAGGAGTTATGGCAGTCCATTTAATAGAGCACCTCTATGTTCTATAACAATGACTGTAACACGTGATAGTTTATTCTGAACCTACTGCTTGCTCAATAAGCAGATGAGGCTTGTTTTCCTTTTTAAGATAGTGTTGAGCAAATTAACTTTTCCCTTTAGGCTAAAAAAAAAAAAAACAGCATTAAAACGATCAACCTACAGAAAATTCATGTCATTTCACAGCTGTGATTCCCATAAGGCTGAATACATTTCTATGGCAATAACATTGTCATCATTGTGATGAGAGCTAACACATCTGATTTCTTTATTAAATTCTTCATCATTGATTTTCCACGTGTTTGAGTCCAGAAATGAAAATAACAGTAAACTAAGTTTACCCTCTACATGATCAAGGCCACAGGGCAAATGTCCCCAGCGGGGGTGCCAAGGATGAAATGCATAAAGTATGGGAACAGACTTCATAGGATATAACATAATAACTGTTCATGGTGTAACAAATGCTGGCATAGAAGGAGTACTAGTAATATTATTTGATGTGTGTTTGAAAAATAATATTACATTACGTCTCACATTCTCTTCTGAAAGCAAGAGCCCGAAGCTAGCTCTATCTGCACCTGAGACCGCAATAGAAAATTGGCATCCTTCGATTCAGTTTCATAGCTATGAAATCATATATATACCCTTTCTTAGGGTGCTCAACTGGTTGCGAGGAACATTGTTTCACTATTGGACCCTGTGGGCTCCTCTGTAATGATCAGTAGTGTTGTGTCTTGCTCCCGTCCATGTAGCTGGGATGGCGTTGAGATAGGCTTCAAATCCCGCGTTCTGGGTGGATTTGTTGCACATACGATGTGAGTGACTCTAGAGAGCAGGCCAGATTGGGGAGGAGAACTGCCACTCTGTTGCATGAGAGGCCATGGGTCTAGTTACGTAGCTGTCATCACTGCGCCCCCTCCATTGTGTGCGTCTGTTGACACCACAGAAGAGCACATGACCTGGCGTTGACCCCTGGGCGCATTTAGTCTGGTCAAAGTGGTCTCATTCTCGCTACTGTACCCTAAAAACAAGTGAGATCTGGTTTCTCTACACCAAAACGTCTCCTTTCCTCATTCTTTAAAAAAATAACCTTCATTCTTCTAGGTATTATTAGCAGGGCTCATGGTGGATACTTACTGGGGTCTGTGACCTGACATTTTAATGATGTCTTATAAAACCTTCACAAACCTTTGCCATGGACACTGGTGTCCTCGCCTGTCCCTGATTAATAATCCTCTTCTAACATGACATTGTTGATTCAGAGTAAATTAGGGCAAAAAGATGCTTTAAATATGTCCTTGAATTTCATTGCCATTTGGAGATCACGTTCACTACAGAGCAAATGATTGGAGATTACTGCCCGCTAGCAGACATGGATATGCAGATAGGTACCCTAGAGCTCTATGGGGGTCTGCTCATCTCTCAGTGCAGGAATTAGCATGCACCCTGGAATAGAGCTACAAAGCATTCACCCATACTCCTGTCCTGGGTACACAGGTACTCTGATACATATTAGATTTATTGACATTCATAATCAGCTTTAATAGACATCAGATAAAATGCTGCTTCACATCACAGCCTGAGTTCCAAATTACTTTGCCTTGGAAATCTTTAATTTAATGTCAATGAACTAATTTCCACAAGTACTAAAAAGAGACATTTATTTGGGAGTCAAAGTGGTTTACTGAAGAGCTGTTATCTGAAATCATTAATTGACGATTGTTGCCATATGAGCAAAGAGGGAGAAACCCCCCCAAACCTCCGATAAGACAGAGGCAACTGGGTAAAACAAGTCCACAGCTTTAATATATATTAAATGCTTTATGTAGAGAGAGAGACAGATATGGGGTATGATGGGAGAGAAAAATAAACATGGGCAAATGGGGAGAGAGAGACAGATATGGGGTATGATGGGAGAGAAAAATAAACATGGGCAAATGGGGAGAGAGAGACAGATATGGGGTATGATGGGAGAGAAAGAGAGATACAATGGGATACATGGAGAGAGAGAGAGAGAGAGAGAGAGAGAGAGAGAGAGAGAGAGAGAGAGAGAGAGAGAGAGAGAGAGAGAGAGAGAGAGAGAGAGAGAGAGAGAGAGAGAGAGAGAGAGAGAGAGAGACAGATATGGGGTATGATGGGAAAGAGAAAGACATATACACAGGGATATGTAGAGAGAGAGAGACAGATATGGGGTATGATGGGAGAGAGAAATACACATGGGCATATGGGGAGAGACATGTATACATGGGGATATGTGGAGAGAGAGACAGATATGGAGTATGATGGGAAAGAGAAAGACATATACACAGGGATATGTAGAGAGAGAGAGAGAGACAGATATGGGGTATGATGGGAGAGAGAAATACACATGGGAGGAGCTAGTCACATCCACCTGTGCGGCACCCACAAAAATCCTTGCACCCAGGTGTACATGACCCTAGGATCGGCCCTGCATTTCATCTTACCAAATTACCTATACATTGCAAAACCTGGTGATCCTTAATTAATGGTCCATGATCTCTATCAAATAACCCCCCTTTCTATTCACTACTCTTAACAAAACTGACTCTTGGAAAAGTGGCATGCGAGGGACCTGTGCATTTCTTTTGTTTCTTCTTTGTTTAGTAAAATGAACTGCAACTCGCTAAAATGAACAAGCATGGAAAATTGGACACATAAAGTACTGGATTCATAAGTGATTTTTTTTATCTGCTCCTTGAGAATGTCAAATGAAGGTCAAACTAGCCTACTCATGCAGATGTTTCTCGGTTCTGTGACTAATATCTTGCACATTCGAGAAGGACATAGCGTTAGATGCATCTGAAGTTCCCTTTAAAAAAATGGCTGGTGCTAATTGTGAGCACAGCGTAGGTGTGCGGTGACTGTCATTATCTGCTATATTAAGCTTTGGATTTGATCCTCTGTTTCCCATTTTTATAAGAGACAGAGTCATGCCCCAAGGCCTTCCATC
>CM069863.1:9318242-9352568 GCA_036172795.1 Pelodytes ibericus | reverse complement strand
TGTGTGTGTGTGTATATGTGTGTGTGTGTTTGTATGTGTGGGTGTATTATACTAAAAACAAAACGTGTGAATACTGCACATTGTTCATGAAGGAAGGCATGCCTGATGCATACACCGGCCTGCAGCCCCGACACAATAATTCATTTTATTTAGTTACTGCGGTCATATCGCCGGTAGGCAATCACTTGGGGGGGGGGGGGGGGCACATTTTATTTCATGGGGCCAGCTGGTAGTTGTAAAAAAATTTGCAAATAGTATCTAATGCACACTTAATCGTGGGTTTTTTGTGTGTGTGTGTGTGTGTGCAAAACTGTTAATTACATTTGTTTTGCCCGTTTAATTTTCCCAGCTGTCATTGAATAACTCTTTTGGGTCTAATCACCAAAATTCGACTTTGGCGGTCGACTTTCATTTTGAGACTAAGTGAAACTGGGCACAAAGAATTTGAAAAAAACTCAGGTTTGAATCTTCACGATTACAGTGGGTGCCGTCATTTTCTTAATGGGTGTGGTCATGATATTAATTGTGTTGGCGGCGAAAAATTAAATAATCAATATCCATTCATTTACCACTAACGCCAGTTTTTTATTTAGCAGGGACCATTGAATCGACCCCAAATGTCTCTTTTTAAATGATGTCCAGGATTTGGGATGCAAGTAATGTAGGTACTTTTATATTTCTTTCTGTAAACCCATTTAATAAGTTGATGTTTTATGCATTCTGACAGAGGCTATTTAAATTAATTTCATTGGCTGTTTATTTCTTATCACAAGTCACGTCACTTATAATTTTCGACAGTGAGCGATTCTTTAATATTGCGTCTCACCTAATGGATGTCGACGGAGATAGTTTTGCTGTTTCTCGGAGATGTTGATTTGCTTTTTTTCACAGAGGAAGAATGATTAATTCTGAGATTCATATTAAATGATTACGTTACAATCTATCCTTGCAGCTGTTTGATAATCAGACAAATCCTTTTAAAGGAAATAAACATAATGTTTTGTTGACTTTCTTTTTTCTAATTAAATAAAATACAGTAAGGGCTGGTGGACAAGCTATAAACTAGAAGATAATTAGAAGAACTAATCATTACCGCATCTCAAAGCTGTTTAATACAGGTACAGGTGTGTTGCTGGAGACTACAGAACAGGCACATAATATTCTAAATAAAACATTACAGATCAAAATCAGCCGAGAGTTAACGTCAACCAAACCAGCTAACCTTCGTAAACAAAGTTGTGTCTTAAGGAACAGATACTTCGCATTACCAAGCCAAGATCCATTGTTGTGGTTTGTAAGGTATGATCATGGTAAATGTGCAATCAAACCTTTATAAATAGATGTTTGTCTAAGCATGGAGTGCCAAGGAGAACCATGTACCTATTGTGGTGAAGGTTTTAGGAGTGAAGGCTAAGTCAATGTTTGAAGGCTTTTTACTGTGTATGCAGAGGTACTTGTATGGAGGGCGAGGCAAATGAGGTCGTAGTCTCGGGTGCACAAGATGAGGGGAGACAAAGTGGTTTTGTGCTCCAGTAGTCTTGCAGCGAAGAACACTTTTACACCACAATAAGCTATTAAGGCACCACTGTCATGCAGGGCAAAGGAATAATATAAAGGTGAGCAGGGCTACTAGAGCACAGAACTCCTGCTCCTTCCGCATCACCACTGGGTTCAGGACAACCTGCTGGTGCTCAGTAAGGTGAAGACAGAGGGGTGCACAGTAAGGGCATGCAGGAGCTTGGTTGATAAACAGGTTATAGGACACCCGTGTTTGTGGCAAGGTCTGTGTCCTGCAAATCCCCACCATGAGCAATATTGGTACCTACCCTCATTCTAACAGTGGCCTACAAATATCTAGAAGTAGGTGCGAGTGTACCAACTTGGTAGATATCTCACCCAAGGCCGACCTCAAAATGTGGCAGGTATAAGTCCCAACAGGGCATCCTGTAAGGTTGGGCGTCTTTATCTTTTGGCGCAGTATGTATTTAATCTCTCTGAGGGAGGTGGGAGTGTGAATCTCTGTACAACATCACAAATAATAATAAAAAAAAAAATAACTAGAGATGGAAAATTAAATAAAATAATTAAGTAAAAAAATTTGTCTTTTGACTTGTTTTGCTGATTTGAGATTACAAAAGCCCACCAGCAAACAGGAGTTAAAGTCTGGCTGAGGTTATTGGGATTTGTAGTCCAGCTCTGAAGTGGAGCGTACGCAGTGTACTTGCCTATTCTTTCTGGGATTGTTTCATGTCTTTCCTTTTGTCTCTTTAGCTCATTTTCCTTCTCTTTCATTCAGCTCACATTTCACTCCCAGCTCTTCCAGCTGTTTTCTATTTTGTTCACAGAGACTATTAAATATTCACCATTGGGGTTATCTAAAAGCTTCTTTATAAATCAGCTGTGATCACTGTGACATTCCGACTTAACTATTTCCTTGCTGCACGTCTTGAGTGACCCCCCCCCCCCAAAAAAAAAGAAAGAAAGAAGACAAGGCACAATAGTACCTAGAGGGGTTAGTTAATACAGTTGAATTACAGTGAATTGATAAGGGAATTTCACATTTCAGACCAAAGTAGCAGAGTTGGAAACATTCTCTCAATCAACTGCGTTGGAGAATCTTTCCAACTCAGCTTCATTGGCCTAACGTTCAAAATCCCTGTCTCAATTCCCTGCAGTTTATTAAGTAGACCCTTAAAGTGGAAATAACTTTGTTTTTTCACAGGATACCCTTTTGCTGCCAGGAAGGTGGGCAATGATTTTTCCCAGCTCTCACACCCTGGGAGTTATTGTATGGGACCAGGCTCAAGTAGTACTGTGGTGTATCATCAAATATAAAATATTAGTCTGTCTAGTTTAACAAATATTTAATAAAAGCCCAAGATAGAATGCAACATTTTCCCAAGACTTAACCTGAATTCTAGTTTTCAACAAAAAGACCCAACATAAAAAAGCACAGGTTGCCCCATGCACGCAGTATGCTTGCAGGGCAGGCAAGAACTGAATGGAGATTGTTCATTCTAAAGGCATATAGAATGACTTTTGAGGTCATTGGAGGTGTGACCTCACTAACACATCAAAAGACAAATGTTGTACAGGAGAAGTTCAACTAAAAGCACTGACAACAGTTGGCAATGTTACCACATTCCCGTACTTTCATTTAACCTGTGTTGCACATTTTCAAGCAACCCTTTCGCCCTCTAATGCAGAAACACAGCGGGAGCAAAAAAAAAAACTTATCAACCCATCGCCCTTCTGGAATATTTTCCCTCAGCGACCTAAGTTTTTCCACAATTTACCTAGGACTATCAATTTACATTACAATATGGCATAGATTGCCCCATGCCCTGACCATCCATATTTGTCATGGTGGGGGTGGGGGGATTAGAAGACCTTTTGGTGGCTCTCAGCCTTTTAATAGGGATGGACTGGGCTACTTGCCCTGCCCCCCGCATGTACTTTTTGTGGCCCCTAGTATTTGTTCTTTAAATCATTTTAGTGGTTTTAATTTTCCTGTCTCAATGCACAACTTCCTATGAATCTAAAATAAATATAAAAAATAATGATTTTCAGGCAGTTAAAAACAGCAAATTTATAAACAAAAATTCTCAAAAAAAAAAAAAAAAACCCTGCCATCTATATTTATTCTGTGATAATGTTTTGTTCTTCATCCTTCCAGGCATCTGAAATATATACTTTTACTTAACGACTGTCACTCATTTAAGAGGGGGAAAAAATAATAATAATAATAATAATAAAAAAAAATCTATTTTAAACCTTGCAGTGGATTATCAGTATCTGTAGAAGGAGGCAGCTGGCACAGCATGTTAGTATAATACATTACAATCTAGCTCTGTGTGTGAGTTTCGTGCTAACTATAATGGCTATGCATTTTGTCACGCAGGTTCTCAGGGTCAAAAATTGTTGTTCTGTTTGTTACCTACTCCCTGGATATGTGTACACTGGATTGTGGTTGCAAGAGATAGAAAGCATTATTCATCCATAGCATATTGAGCTACTGTCAGCCAGTGTCTGCCTCCTACACACTAGCACAGATATCTCAAGGTGCTTAGTAGAAGGTTAGACACTTCATTTTGGTGATCTAGTCTGTGCTGGAGGGTATCTTCTCTTATGGTTGCCTGTCTACGTGGGGGGAATCTTTTTTTTTTTTTTTTTTTGCCGAAAAGTCATTATTTTCTCTCTCCCCCCTCAGTTTTTCACAGACTCACTTTGGAGCCTGTGAATTATTTTTTAAAGCATGATTGCCTATCAGAGAGTGAGCAAAGAATGTGAATACGAACAGCTAAACAAGATATCAGAAAACAGGCACAGAGAGGCATATTTTGGGAAATAAGTGGTCTTTTAGGAAATTAGCCCCCCTGAGGACGAATTGATAGTTGGGCCAGCTTAGATTCAGAATATGCAATTAATCAGCTAAAATCAAAATGTAATAATATAACACAAATAAGTCCTCCAAGCAAAAAAAAAACCAACAACATATATTTAATAGACATATACAATATCAAAAACACATAATAAATGTGTACTTAAAAAAATGATTTTTCCACATACAGTACATAAATAATATATAGGATATAATATATAGGAATATACAAAACTATATTGTACTTAAAAAATATATAAATATATAGCAGTGGTTGTAATATTGTATGTTATTTGTAGTATGTTATATGAGAATAAGTCTGTCATCATTGTCTTTATTTAAATTACTATTATAAGACTACTTGGTATGCAGAAAGTATATATGTATATTTTTATATGTTAAATAAATAAAAAAAAAAATAGAAATATATATATATTTACTAATAAAGAGTGCTAAGTAAAGAGCATCCGCATGCTTTATATAATTCTCAAAAATTCCCAATAATTATTGAGTGATATACAGAATTTATTCAAATGGTAGAGACCACCTTCCTTGCGGGAAAAACAAACAGCCTGGCCAGGTTAGAGTCTGTGGAGGACTTCAGACACCACATATTGATACATTTCGCTCACTTCCTGTATTGTCATCCACACCAAGCAGAAGTTCAAGAAAATGTATAATTGAAGAGATCAACGTTAGGGTGTGACTGATAAACACGGCACACAGACAGATACTAGGGCTATCCCCTCTGCCACCTACGTCCTTCCAGGATGCTAATGATCAGTGTTTGAGGACCTCCGCCAAACAGAGTCTGACCCTGTGACCTAAAAGTGTAGGATTTTATAAAACACATAATGAACGTGCGCCCGACCGTTTACAGTGCTGGACTTTTTACAAATAACTGTGTCTGTGGTGTTCAGAAGTTACCACTGAAAAATTGCAGGGCAACTAGAAAGGATGCAATGCTTGAGATCTGGTGTATATAGTTTGCCAACATCGGACATGTTTCCACGGACTTTCCATGCGCTGCAGTAAGAGCATGCAAAGTGCAGCCCGACAATATCTAAGATGAT
Source organism: Pelodytes ibericus (assembly GCA_036172795.1). Taxonomy (NCBI): domain Eukaryota; kingdom Metazoa; phylum Chordata; class Amphibia; order Anura; family Pelodytidae; genus Pelodytes; species Pelodytes ibericus. Next base: position 9,347,114 of record CM069863.1, on the reverse strand, counting down.
TTCATCAGCCGGAGACTCCACCACAACGACCTTTTCTGCCAAACCTAATGTGTCCCTGAAAACATGCATCACCTTGTGGCCTGATATGCAAATCTACTGCTTTCAATGGGAAATGTGTAATTTCCCTCTTTAGTTCCAAGGTGATGTCATAACCACAGACACAGACCACAGACACGTGCAATATGCACTTTGGACATCATTTATGGGTTTGCTTGCATTTCAGCTAACACGATCTGTAGAACGTTTTTTTTATTCTCTATATTTACAGTATAAAAATAGCCTGCATTATCCCTTGTTTCTTTTGTAGCTTGTGATAGCAGGCAAGTAACTTGAAATGTTTTGTTCAATTGCAACCTGTTTTGTGGATAAGTGTCCTGGGAGTTGGCTGTTGCCTTAAGGCCATATGGCCATCTCTCACTGGAGCTATTTTTACTGCCTTGTTAGTGATCAGTTGTAATAACATCCATACAAAATGATTAAGCCTTATTTAGGGTAAATGATGGCATCCCAAACCTGTAGGGGCTAGGGTAGCATGCATGCATAGTTTAATTCTTTTGAGCCCTGTCCCATAAAATTTGAGTCCATCCCGGCTTTAATACTGGCTATGCACAGTGCTTTGCATTGGGTTTAAACTGTGTATTTCTCAATCTCCCGGAGACACCGAATGTCTCGCGATGTTACGTGGCACCACAAGGACTCCGTCCATTTCTAATCTCTGCCCCGTCTCATCCCGGGAGCCAGCCATAGAAAGTTGGAAAGTAAGTGCCTGCAGTTAAAAGAGTTGTCTCGGTGATGATGTTAGAACATTGTGAATCAAGCATGTAGAACATAAAGACCCTAAATGATAGGTATTCATTAGTAATCTTTTTTCGTCACCAATGGTTTGAGTGGGGATTATTTATGGTGATTTAAGGTCTAGAAAGGGATAAATCAGCATGGAAACCAATGGGATGTTTCTGCTGCTTTTTAAAAAATAGCTGATTTGGCAAGCCAGATCATATGAAGAATATTTAAGACTTGAGGATCTACTCAATATGCACCGATGTGTCCGGAATTAGCTTCGGATCGGGCAAAATATAAGCCCCCCTCTGCTGGGCCGCGAGCCCCTCAGTAATAGCCATATTTTGAGTATTTCAATTCTTCAGATCTGACTCCCTATCAAAAGATTCCAGCCTCTCGTTACACATATGGGGGGGTCAGGACTAGTAATTTGGCTCCAGCTATGAAATATTCTAGATGTATTAGGTGACAAGCAGAACGGTAGATCAATGAAATGTAGATATATAAGTAAATCATGGCCGTTTTCCAATAATAAAATGGTACTAATTAATTAAGGCTGTGAGCAGATAGCCACATAAATTAATTAAAACAAATAAAAATCAATACAGAAAGTCCGAACAGGGAGTCCATAAATTCATTCCTCTGTAGCCACTTGAAACGCTAAGTTTGGCCAAGACAGCTAGCGTGTGACATTAGAGGTGCTACGGTGGCTCTCATGGCTCAAAACAATAACCAACATGTTTTGACCTAGCAGCAGTCTTCCTCAGGGTCATCCTAGCATGATAACCCTGAGGAAGACCGCTGCTAGGTTGAAACACGTTGGTATCACAGGTAAAGTCCCTATCGGTTAATTATAAGGTGTCCCAATACTTTTGCCCATTAAGTGTATATCACAGGGTAATAATATAGGTCTACAGTTAGATGAGGCATTTACAGTTAGCTAGCCACAGCCAAGGTATGGCATTTACAGTTAGCCAGCCACAACCAAGAGAAGGCATTTACAGTTAGACAGCCACAGCCAAGATAAGGCATTTATAGTTAGCCAGCCACAACCAAGATAAGGAATTTATAGTTAGCCAGCCACAGCTAAGATAAGGCATTTACAGTTAACCAGCCACAGCTAAGGTAAGACATTTACAGTTAGCCAGCCTCAGACAAAACAGTTTACAGTTAGTAAAATATCGATAGGACAATGTGGCTGCTATCAGTCTACAGTAAGCCAGCCACAGACAGGACATGATGGTAACAATGTAGGTCAACAGTTAGCCAGCCACAGGCAAGATAATGTGTCTACAGATAGCCAGGCAAGACAGCATTGTATCTATCAATCAACAGTTAGCCAGCCACAGGCAAGATAATGTGTCTACAGATAGACAGGCAAGACAGCATTGTATCTATCAATCAACAGTTAGCTAGCCACAGGCAAGGTGAGCTTGCCACTATCAGTCTACATTTAAAAGAGGATGACTTCTACTAGAGTACAGGTAGCCAACCACATCCAGACGGCTACTATCAGTATACATTTATCAGTCACAAGCAGTTGACTTCTACCAGCCTCAGCCACAAGGGGGAATTAACAATGTATCCTACCTAGATCATTTACGTCAACTAAGACAACGGAAAATAGACGGCCATCATGATCTTTCCTCTGGAAAGTCTCTTGAATAACAGGTACCAATCCTCTAATCACAGTGCACTAGCAGGATAATACAGTCTGTTTTCCACTGGAGCCATTTTGAATGCAGACATTACACTTCTTAAAAACAACCAGCTGTCTATAATTTAGTGACAAGGGTGTCACAACACCCGTAACATCTGCATTGGAAATCAAGAGCATCACTCAATTCAAATAATATTTTGCTACCATGTCATATTTGTCTTAAGATAACCGTACATTTATTATTCCCCATCCCCACCCTCCCGCTCCTTAAATATTCAGTTCTGAAATGAAAGCATTACATTTTAACCGAGACCTGTCTAATAAATACAATTTAAGATATTGTCTCGAATAGATGCCACGCGGTTTATATATATAGAGAGAGAGAGAGATCGCTTGAACTGTTCTCAAGGTTAAAAGCCTTACCCAAGCCTCGAGGCTTATTGAAAACCCAATCATGTTAGCAAAATATTACGGCCCTGAGTCTGTCATGTCACAATGAACACATGTTTCATCGACATAAATCTGTCTATACAGATTGAACCTGACATCATAATCGCTCTTTCATAATTGTTTAATATTGCTTTTTGTGTGTGTGCAATTCGAGGGATTTAATCCAGTGTCTCCCCCACATCTCCAAATGCAAGATCATGCTGTGAAATTACATTATTTATTCTATGCTTTTGGGGGGAAATTAACATTGAGGAGAGACATATGTGACACACGAAGAATGTAAAAGACTAATGTACAATTTACATTTCTCAGTAGATGCTGTGCGATTAGCTTCTCTATGAAACTTGTCAGTCACATAACATTATGGATCTGTAACACTGGGCCCCAGCATATACTTGATTAATGTGTAATGTAATGATGCTGGATATCATGATCAGATTACAGTACATGTGTTTGCGCTGTCAGTGTATGATAAGTGTGCAGTTAATTTTCATCCATGCCCTTCTGTGGGATCTGTGTATTCTGATTTTACAACAAGAGAGTGGAGTGTGGTGGTAAAGTGTTGGATCTATGGGATTTTCCCCAAGGCTGGACACTGGACATGCACTCATGAATTAAACACTACACAACCTATTCCTCCCAAATTCTGTCCCCGATGAGTTAGGATGCTGGGGGCAGAGCTTGGTAGGTTGAGTGTCAGCATTCAAACTGGTAGTACTGCTGCACATGCGCATAATGCTGTGCATGCCCAGTATGCATTCCCTGGTGTGCCCAGGCACCAGATGCAGAGTTGTATTTCCGAATACTGTTGTTCCGCTGTGCTCGACCTGTGTCTGAAAAGCAAAACAGAGGCCGAGCTCGGCAGGATGGTGGGACAAAGCCTCAAAATTGGGACTGACCTGCATGAAGCTTGACAGTTGGGAGGCATGACAACCTGATAGTTAGTTTTCTTGATCATTTCAGTAAGGTTAAAAAAAAAGTAATGGCAAAAAACAAACAAACATATGTCTTTGAAAATTATCTTTCTATCATGTTTGGTTCAGAAGATATTGTAGGTTACGTAAGGGAGAAGCTAAGCACTAGGAGATTTGTTTCCCGGAATCTGCCAGCGGGACGTGGCACCAACAGACAAGCCTCCTTGTTTTTTGTCAAGCTGCTAGGCCACCGATCAAGTAAAAGAGGACCTCCAGTGACCACGCCCAGAAGCAGAGTCCTGCTGCTTGCTTTCACTCCTGCTATATCAGTGATGATATCCACTAAACCAAAAAGGATAGAAAGATCATGTAAAAAGTTGGTAGTTCGGCAAATTATGCGAAACGGTTAACAGATAAGTGCTGGCCGAGCTAAACATGTTGCTCATATTTTTAACAGCGTTTGCACCTGTTTCTACATCCTGACTCTTTTTGAACCCCAAAATTACGACTATAGTCAGCGCAATTTTAGGAAAAATTTGTTTTTTTTAAATAAATTTGTTGGAAGGAGACCAGACAAAGCAGTGCTAGCAACTTTTGTTGGGAGTTAGTGTCATAGCACGCAGAGGTTGTGCCACAATTAGGAAAACAATTATGTGTGCACCACATTTATAAAAGCAGGGGAATGTAAAAGAACAGTTGGAGAGAAAGAGCACCCTACAGCAAAAAAAAAAAGGCTCTAAAGTTGGCTTCTAGGAAGCTGCAGCCCTCCTTCTCTTTGAAGCTATTCCTCCAAGCAGGGCCGGCCTTAGGGGTGTGCGACCTGTGCGAGCGCACAGGGCGCAACACCCCAGGGGGCGCCTGCCCGGCCGGGATAAAGAAAAAAAAAAAAATTAAAAAAAAAGCTGGTAGTGGCACTGGCTGGGGGAAATTAAAAGATCCCCCCTCACCAGCCCTCTGCTCGGCATTCTTGTCTAGGTCCGGGGAGGGGGCGGAGCTAACAGGCACAGCGTTGTAGCTCCGCCCCCACCCCGGGAAGCAGAGCAGCATCTGCTTCACAGGGAGCCCCGGGCAGCATGAGATAGTGCTGCTCGGCTCCCCATGCTTGCATTAAGCATGGAGCCTGCATTAAGCACGGAGCCGAGCAGCACCTTCTCTTGCTGCCCATGGCTCCCCGTAATGCAGACTCTGCTCTGCTTCCCGGGGTGGGGGCGGAGCTACACCGCTGTGCCGGTTAGCTCCGCCCCCTCCCTGGATCCACCTTTTCAGGCAAAGGGGGGGGGGGAGACAGAACAGGGGTTAGGGGGGAGAGAGACAGACAGAACAGGGGGAGGGGGGAGAGAGACAGACAGAACAGGGGGAGGGGAGAGAGAGACAGACAGAACAGGGGTTAGGGGGGAGAGACAGAACAGGGGGAGGGGAGAGAGAGACAGACAGAACAGGGGCAGGGGGGAGAGATAGAACAGGGGTTAGGGGGGAGAGAGACCGACAGAACAGGGGTTAGGGGGGAGAGAGACAGACAGAACAGGGGGAGGGGAGAGAGAGACAGAACAGGGGGAGGGGGGAGAGAGAGAACAGGGGGAGGGGGGAGAGACAGAACAGGGGAGGGGTGGGAGAGAGACAGACAGAAAAGGGGCAGGGGGTAGAGACAGAACTGGGGGAGAGAGACAGAACAGGGGACGGGGGGAGAGAGACAGAATAGGGGACGGGGGGAAAGAGACAGAACAGAGAGAGAGAGAGACAGACATGGCAAGGAAGAGGAAAGAGACAAACATGGGAAGGGAGAGAGACACAAACATAGGGGGGTGAAAGAGACGGGGGGGGGGGGCGCCACGGGGGAAGCCCGCACAGGGCGCTGGAACACTTAAGGCCGGCCCTGCCTCCAAGCATCTGTATCTACTTTAAGGAGGCCACATTTATTAAACTCCCCTTACCACGCTGCCAACATCAGTAACTGTAACCTCTGCTGGGATTGCACCCTGGGCTTCTGGCACATTTGCTCATGCTGCTTGCCAGCGGATGGATTGGTTTTCAGACTTGTTCTGTTGCAGTCAGACTCCTGCCTATACTTAAATATCTGCTCAGGTGCTCCTGATTCTCTTTACTCCTTCCTCCCAGCACACTTTGCTGGAATATTTTGCCTGCCTGCTCTTGTGTTTCTGTTGCTTTCTTCTGTGTTTTCTTCTGACCTACTGGTATTGACTCTATTTGTTCTCCTGTCTGCTTTTCTCTCTCCTGCTCTGACCCATTGGCTTGTTGCCCCCGACTATGACTTTTGCCCCTCGATTCCTGTTTATCCAATAGGACAAAAAGGAAGACTAAAACCCCTGTGTGTGGCCACTGAACGCCTGGGGCTCTACCCTTGGGGGACAGTGGTCACACTGCTCAAGGTATTACACCAGCCCCTGCCCCTGTATCTGGCCTCCACCATGAACATCCACACCACTGATGGTAACATTACCACTCACACAAACAAGATCACTCAAATGCGCTCTTCCCTTAAACAAGGGAAGGTCCCTTACTGACCTTTACTTGTGGGGGTTAAAAATGTTGACAAATAGCAAGACGTAATTAATTACACTGGTGCGTAAACAAATGGATCTAATTTCTCTCTGTTTGCATTTTTATTTGAACTGCATCCCAGACGAGCACATTGTCTCTCTGGTAAACCTGTGGATTTATTTGGAACTCCCGCCTGGTAATTCAGCATCAGAGAGATGCTTTGCCACTCTTCCATTTTGGAATGTTATCTACTCTATTTATCTCTGAAGAGCTTGGCATGGTACATGGAGCATGCCCTTATAACATTTTAACACAGGCAGTAATTACATTTCTTTGATTCAGGAGTACTTGCAAAACATTGTGTTTCTATCCTTGCCACTAATTAAGCTTTAGCAACACCTAGAGCTAAGAACCTTTTTTTTTTCTTCTTCTTCTCTTTCTTCTGAGAGGTTTCCACAGTCAATTAAATGAACACTGTTTCATTACAAAGAATAGAGAGCACAGTCTTTTTAATGATTATAAAACACAATAAAGTCAGGCCTTTTATTCTGTTGTCGGCACCGACCATTTGTCTGCCCCGAACCTCCATGTAATTTATGTGTCACAATGGTCAATTTTTATTGGTGAGAACGTTGCCCCACGATATATTAAAATGACCCAGCCTGTGAAATGACTGAACTACGCAAGGGAAAAAAAATATACTGTTGAGTTACAAGCATTGGTTGGATACTTAGGTGGTTATGTATGAAGAAGCCGGTGGCCGAGTTCTAAAAATGGAACCATAATGTCTTTGAGAACTTTGCCCGAGAATAAATGTCAGATCCATGATTTGCTTATAAGGACCAAGTGCATTAGTCTGGAATTCCACAGCACAGAGCTCCACAGCATTAAAACTCCAACAGTATGAGAGTATTACAGAGCTCCACAGCATTAAAACTCCAACAGTATGAGAGTATTACAGAGCTCCACAGCATTAAAACTCCAACAGTATGAGAGTATTACAGAGCTCCACAGCATTAAAGAACTTTGAGAACTTTGCCCGATCATAAATGTCGGATCCATGATTTGCTTATAAGGACCAAGTACATTAGTCTGGAATTATCACCAGGCAGATTGGACCCGTGTCTAGAGGACCACATTGGCAAGTAAAGGCAAAGCTTACTCGCAACTCTGCTCGTCTGGTCAGTAAAATAACAACAATTTTTGGGCTGAATATTTTGTGAAAAATAATTCTTATTTGCGTGTGAAAATGACACCAGCTTTTAGCGAGCGCTATAAAAAGAAGTAGAAAAAATACGCGCAAAATTGTCCGTTTTTATTCGCAGTTTGCCTGTATGTATTATTTGAGTGTTAAATGTTTAGTACATTGCAATAGGAGCAAAGCGCAAAAAATAGTTTTGCACATAAAATATATTTGCGTTTTTTTAGTACATGCCACTCTAAGATAGCTTTTTTTCGTGGCACATTCTCTTTAAATTCAGTGGTATGTACTAACCAGCAATATAAAGATAAGCCATTTAAACCTGCTGGATGTTGGTTCTCAGTCTATTTCAGCAAATCTCTGGAGAACTTTAATTAAAGATAAAGGTCAATATTTCATATATATCATCACATATCTGGAAGTCACAAAAGGACATATAAACATGTCATCAACTGAGCTTTAATATGATTTGTATGCTTCGAAAATATTCTTAATATCCTACAGTTGTTAAGGAATTGTTTATCTGATATTAAATCAGTCACTGCCAATAATATAGAGAGCAAAATCAATTTAATTGCTATTTGTAAGGCAATCTTAATGATAGCACAGATATGTATCTCTGCCAATAAGTAAACTAAAATGGTACTTTCATTTCACTCTTTTATTGCTTAAAGGTTTTCTCAGCAGGCTCCGGTACTCCATATATCATAGGGGCATACACAAGATCTGGTCATACTCGAATGGAAGTGTGAGTGTTTTACGGAGCTCCACAGCATTAAAACTCCAACAGTATGAGAGTATTACAGACCTACACAGCAATAAAACTCTAAATACTGTGCAGAGTGAGTGTATTACAGAGCTACACTGCAATAAAACTCTAACAGCATGAGCGTATTACAGACCTACACAGCAATAAAAACTATAAATACTGTGCAGTGTGAGTGTATTACAGAGCTACACAGCAATAAAAACTCTAAAATCTGTGCAGTGTGAGTGTATTACAGAGCTCCACAGCAATAAAACTCTAACAGCATGAGCGTATTACAGGCCTACACAGCAATAAAAACTATAAATACTGTGCAGTGTGAGTGTATTACAGACCTACACAGCAATAAAAACTCTAAAATCTGTGCAGTGTGAGTGTATTACAGAGCTCCACAGCAATAAAACTCTAACAGCATGAGCGTATTACAGAGCTACACAGCAATTAAAATGTTAAATACTGTGCAATGTGAGTGTATTACAGACCTCCACAGCAATAAAACTCCAACAGCATGAGCATATTACAGAGCTACACAGCAATAAAAACTCTAAAATCTGGACAGTGTGAGTGTATTAAAGAGCTCCACAGAAAAAAAACTCCAACAGTATGATTGTATTACAGAGCTACACAGCAATAACAACTCTAAATACTGTGCAGTGTGAGTGTATTACAGAGTTACACTGCAATAAAAACGAAGCAGTATGAGCATATTACAGAGCTACACAGCAATAAAAATTCTAAATACTGTGCTGTGTGAGTGTATTACAGAGCTACATAGCAATAAAAACTCTAAATTCTGTGCAGTTTGAGTGTATTACAGAGCTCCTCAGCACTCCAACATATGAGCGTATTACAGAGTTACACTGCAATAAAAACACAGCAGTATGAGCATATTACAGAGCTACACAGCAATAAAAACGCTAAATACTGTGCACTGTGAGTGTATTACAGAGCTCCACAGCAATACAACTCCAAAAGTATGAGTGTATTACAGAGCTACACAGCAATAACAACTCCAAATACTGTGTAGTGTGTGCATATTACAGAACTCCACAGGAATAAATTTCCAAAACCATGAGCATATTACAGAGCTCCACAGCAATACAAACTCCAAATACTCTGCATTGTGAGTGTATTACAGAGCTCCACAACAATAAAACCCCAACAGTATGACTGTATTACAGAGCTCTACTGCAATCAAGCGATCAATCCATGTAAATTTGGCATTTTTAAAACAGCACAAAAGTAAAAGAAAACAAAAAAACAAAGCATCTGTGATAATCTCTCAACTGTCCAAATCATTCTCTGTCTGTTCTGCTCCATGTTACATTGGGTATTTCAATTGAACTAATACTGCATTGTGACCTATCCAATGATCCAGATGAGACTGCATGGATTGTAGCCCCCCCACTCCCTCCCCCCATACCCATGTCCTAAAATTGCTTGGTATTTGCATGAAACTTTTTCAATCCAAAGGCAGGAGGGGAATTAATAATTATATAAATAACAGGTGAAGTTAATAGCCTATATGTGGCACGCAGTCTACATTACTTTTAAATTAGAGATAAGTACTGGGTCAAAAGAATCTGAATTAAATCGAAATAAACAAATTCTCTGGGGTGAAAAGGCTTAACCTGGATTATTCTCAGACTGTCTGTGAAATCCCAACATCAAACCTTTTCTTAGCGAAAAAGAAAAAGCCAATTCCATTTGCTTCTTAAATGCAAAATGCAGCAGGGCTAATGTAGATGTATATATGTATATTTATTGAGGCTTTGTTTTGATCTGTTTTGCTTCTGTGGATATGATTGGTGGGGTGCATCCCCCCTTCTCGCCCCATGGTCACCCATTACTCAGCTTCATACTGGATATCCTCATCACGAATATGATAAAAAAAAAAACTGGAATTGGGCCAAATTCCCTCTGGACGTCTCTAATTTGATGAAATGCATACGTAGCTAGTTGTAATTTTATGATCTTTCTGTGCTTCTTCTATGAACTTTTTGCACCACTCCTAACTTACTATTCAAAAGTGAGTACTCAGCAATCCATAACATGGAATCTATTCCCTAAAATTCGAGATTGGAGGTCTAGATTAGAGCTCCAAACTCAAAAAGACCCCACCCCCCCCCCGTTCGAATACCTCATTCACTAACGTTTTTACGAGTTCGGTATGGGGAATGCCGAGGAGGTCATGACTAAGTCAAACTCGGCATGTGAATTTGGTGGTCGAGTTTAAAGAAGTCTCAAAAATAGCTTTGATCAGTTTGTCTCCCACTACAGTCTCTCTCGGCACTAATATAGAGAGCCGGTCGCCGACCAAAAGGCTGACTGTTTTCTGTGGAAGCATGGCAGCCGTCAGTCAGAGGATACACTGGCATCTATTATCAAAAGCACCTGCCAGTTTATCCTCACACTAAGGACAACTAACTTTTCACTTGTGCCTCTGTTAGAAAAACAAGTTGAAAATAAACGTTACTGTCTCTTTAACCTCTTAGAATGTTCCTTAATTATATACAAGTTGCTTCCCGTTTGACCAGTGAATTTAAATAAGTTATATAAACAAGAATTATTCTCAGGGCACAGCCCCAGGGAGGAGAAGATGGCTTGGATGAGGGCAAATGGAGGCAGCTGTGTTTTACTGCACAAATGACATTTTGTACACTTTACTGTTAATTTACAGCGAAAACTAGAATTGCAACTGACAGGTTGGCAGAAACATACAAAGCAAACAGATTTGGGCACAAAAGAGCTCTGCCTTGTGTCAGCTTTCAGCTGTAAAGCCCCGCACGTTCATTCCTAAATCCTGGAGAGGAATGACTCCCGGTAACTGAGATTATAGGGGTCTATTCAATAAAGAGAGACATTGCAGGGAACTGAGAGGGGAATTTAAAACTTTAGGCCAGAGTACCCGAGTTAGAAAAATCCTCTCATTCAGCTGGATTAGTGAATTTGTCCAACGCAGAGACATTGGCCTAAAGTTTCAAATCCCCCGTCTCAATCCTTGCATTTCTCTCTTTATTGAGTAGACTCTTATAGTTTGCAATGTCAAACTAGTTTACCCCAAACGGGCTGGAACGATAAACAAGTCATTAGGATTCTCCAGTCATTCAGATCTCAAATGAAAATAATAATAATGATTATAATTTGGCATACCGCACAATAATCCATCATTTTAAGAATGATTAGTGCAGCAAATGTATATAATGAAGAATGCAGAAAACACTTAAATGTTTTTAATGGAAGGACGCACTGGGAGTTGTGGGAGTTTGCTTGGGCAGGGAAAACAATCTAATATCTAATAAACTGGTGTCACCATTCACTAGGGAAACAAGCTGGGAAGTATAATATTGGCAAATGAATACAGTGGCCTCTCAGACGGTAATTTTACCAGCATGCCGGAAAAAAAATGGCTTGAGGCCATTGTTAAGTTTACGAAGACAATAGCACAGCAGGTATATATATATATATATATATATATTTTTTTTTTTTAAAGAAAAGGTGGCAATCCTACATATAAATAGCCTTTCTACACTAGACTAGCTAACAAACTTCATTCTCATCATTACAGGTTTTTTTTTTCTGGGGCAACATTCTAAAAATGGAGCAGTCACCATGGCAACCAGTGGAATGTTCCTGTTAGTTAGATCTGTGCCACATAATTGACTTGTATAAAGAACTCCTATGTTTGTAGTTAACAAGCCCAGTTTAAGAATGTGAATGATCCAGGTGTTTGCATTTGGTTGGCATCTTCCCCTAAATTCTCATTATTAGCAGAAGCAATAGTACACCGGTCTCCTTGCTCACTCTCTCTTGTTCATTTTTTTTTTTTTTTGTGCCTACAAAATAATTTGCATCTCTTTAAGTCTTAATTTTTTGTTGATGTGCGAAAGTGAAGATAATAATAGACAATTAAAGCCTGCATGGTGGCAATTCATATTTGCACATCTGCTGTATAGATTATTGTGTGTCACCTTCTGCTGTGTATCTATGCCATGCGTACAACTGTGTAAAAGCTAATATGGATATTGGACAGATTCCATTAATCGCCTGACCTTGTAGGAGACAAAAACACTGTTCTCCTTCTTGTTATTTTTTATTAACAAGGTGTAAATAGTAGACGCTGGCTGACTAAGGCAGAACAAAGTACTGATTTCATATCGGGAGCAGGTAAACACTGCAGGTAAACACTGTATCTAAACATTTCAGGGGCTCTTCACTCAAAGGTGAGTTGCAGGTGAGTTAAATGGTGAGATATGTTGTATATTGTATCACCCCAGTTTATCTATTGTGCAGGGACCAACTTGGTGAGATGGCTGAGTAGAGAAACTCACCAGGTTTGTCTCTGCACAATGCATAGCTAATTTGAAACACAGAAACATAGAATGTGTCACCGGCAGAGAAGAACCATTCGGTCCATCTAGTCTGCCCAATGTTCTAAATACTTTAATTAGTCCCCAGTTCCCTATCTTATATCTAGGATAGCCTTGTGCCTATCCCACGCATGCTTAAACTCCTTCACTGTATTAACTCTACCACCTCTGCTGGAAGGCTATTCCATACATCCACTACCCTCTCAGTAATGTAATACTTACATTAGTCCCTGGCCTTATCTTATATCTAGGATAGCCTTATACCTATCCCATGCATGCTTAAACTCCTTCACTGTATTAACCTCTACCACTTCTACTGGAAGACTATTCCATGCATCCACTACCCTCTCAGTAATGTAATACTTTCATTAGTCCCTGGCCTTATCTTATATCGAGGATAGCCTTATACCTATCCCACGCATGCTTAAACTCCTTCACTGTATTAACCTCTACCACTTCTACTGGAAGACTATTCCATGCATCCACTACCCTCTCAGTAAAGTAATACTTTCATTAGTCCCTGGCCTTATCTTATATCTGGGATAGCCTTGTGCCTATCCCACGCATGCTTAAAATCCTTGAATTGGTTATATGAAACGGACCTCAACTCGCCGATTAGTGAATGGCCTCCTTCATCTCACCAAATTACAATGTGCAGGGACGAACTTGGTGAGATTCTCCTGCTAGTTATACTCACCGGATTTGTATCGCCACGCCAGGGGGCGCTATTCACTAAAAGGTGAGTTGCGGGGGATTTGAGGTGAGAGGTACATTTTATCTCACCAATTTATATATACACATGGCGAGCTTGCGCTGCTCAGCAAACTCACTAGGTTTGTCCCTGCACAATGTATAGTTAAATCGCTGAGAGTAAACGTTCCTCTCACACCTCCACTCACCATTTAGTGAATAGCCCCAAATGTACAGCTAAATTGTTGAAACGAAAAAGTCATCAACTCCTCGCGACTAACCTACACGGAAGTGTTCGTGAATAGCACAATTTCTGTAACTTTTACCCCAAAAGAGGGGTGTTTTTTGTTTCATAAAGCTGTTCCAGACAGAAAAAAACACTTCTCTATTATGCAGGAAGTAGCAGCACATACTGCCCTACATTTCAAATGGACAGAGAGGGACACTATTATTTTGTGGGAGTGGCTGAAGGTGTGGACGGGCTGGGCTTTATCAGAACTTTTTCAAAGACTTTATGGCCAATTGGTAACAACGTAATTTGATAAGTCATTTAGAACAAGAATTACCTTTTTTATTAAGACAAATTAGTATATAAACCCACTGGGCCCGATTCAATGACCTAAAATACCACTTACATCTGGATTTTAACTCACATTTTTATACTGCGCTCTATGGTGTCCAATGACATGTGATAGTTTAACTCAAGCCAATGAATAGATCACATTTACTGTAGTTTAAGTTTAATTTATTGTGAGTTTGTTTGCTCTGGTTCTCGGTGATCCCCTCATACAAACTAAAAATTCTGAGTTCCCAGAAAAGCGGGACAATAGAGGTGCAAAGAGGGATGGGGAGATTTAGGTGCAAAGTAGGGACTATCTCTCCTAAACAGGAACACGTGGAGACATGCATTTTAACTTGTACCTGTTGATGTTGAGCAATAACAGTTTTTCGAAAAGGTTCACACAAAAAAAAGTTCATGCAATATAATTTCCATACATGTTCAGCTGTTGTGTTTAATTAAACTGAGTAGAACTGTGTTTGCTGTCATACTTCTCTCACCACAAGGTGGGCATATTGCATCAGTTCCTCCTTGCTTGTAGTGGAATGCTGGAATTCCCAGGTTCTTTAAAGGTGGATGCACCTCTCACCCCTGAATTCAGCCATATACTTTTCATTGTAATTCCAACAAAATTTGCATTGAGGATAACACTTATCAGGAAAGGTTAAAGCATCTTAACATGTATAGCTTGGAGGAAAGACGTAACAGGGGGGATATGATAGAAACATTTATATACATAAAGGGAATCAACACAGTAAAGGAAGAGAGTATATTTAAAGGAAGAAAAACTACCACAACTAGAGGACATAGTCTTAAATTAGAGGGGCAACGATTTAAAAGTAATATCAGGAAGTATTACTTTACTGAGAGGGTAGTGGATGTATGGAATAGCCTGCCAGCAGAAGTGGTAGAGGTAAACACAGTCAAGGATTTTAAGCATGCGTGGGATAGACACAAGGCTATCCTAGATATAAGACCGGGAACGGGGGACTAATAAAAGTACTCAAAAAAAAATTGGGCAGACTAGATGGACCGAATGGTTCTTATCTGCCGACACATTCTATGTTTCTATGTTTCTATGTTTCTATGACTTATTGACTTAAGAAAATACCCTTAATCTGCTGGTAATCTCGTTTGAAACTGGTCCATGTAAAGGCATATTTGGGGGATAGGCTCTTTTTAAGGTTTCATTAATTGACAGCTCCCCCTTTTCTCCCTCGTTAGAATAGCCGTAACATGAATGAATGTGAAAGAAAGGGCTATTTATTTCAGACGCTCAGACATGAGTGGATGTTACTCCTCCTTCGCTCACAATCGCAGTGCACACGGGTTAGTGATAATAAATGAAGGTTTTGTTCGTCAAACAGTTGCCCCGTTCTATAGCTGCATGACAGCCTGTGCTTGAAGCCAATTTGCCATTCTTGGAAAAACGTATTGTGCGGATTTTTGGCATCCCTGTCTAGCATTTGTTAAGATGGGAGCTGAACAGGATTCGTGTGAGATTAAAGCAACATTTAACACCATTTGCTGCTTTGGATCAAAGCCTTCTGAGATCCTTATGGCTTGAATGGAACACTTTATTTTCTCTGTAATGTCTGATCAATATGATATAAGAAAATTATTTCTTTCTTTCATCCAACATTATGGCATGGTAAAGTGATTACAAAGTGCCTGTAAAAATGATCCCTGTGTCCTAAATTAGCTTTTTTTTTTTCTTTTTTTTTTTTTACTTTCTTCTCATAAACTGTTATTTATTTGGTAGTTTTGAAACTTTGTAAATGTATCTTATTACTTTGTTTCCCAGATTTTATGTATAAAACAATGCCTTTTACTGTCCAAGAGTTGAGTCTTTGTTGGCTCTTTGGTGTACTCCGTAAGCATATTTTGGGTGCTTTAAGCATCTGGCCTAAATTCAGTTAAGTTGCAGTTCATTCCGATGAGTCAGTGGTGCTGGGTAACCTTGAATGAGAAAGTTGGTGAGTTAAGTGGAATCAGAGTAACCCTGTGTGCTAGAGGGCTATGAATTAAGTGATGGATTTGGGAGTGGATTCTATGAATGAAGAAGCTACACGGACATAAGACGGCTAAGCGTGTAACAAAATAAATACATTAAGAAAACTCATCCTACTCCCTGAACCTCTATCTTGCACAACTAGGGAACAATGAATCATACAAAAATCACCTTTTGAAGGCCATGTGGTTTGGCACTGAAAATCACTACTCACCCCAGTGGCAAACAAAGGGTATCCTGTGGAAAAACAATTATATCTTTAAATAATGTCATAACAGTGATCCCCGATGATCTTCATATTCGGTCCAGACAAAGGGGCCATCCAGAAATAAAAAAAAATCCTCTTGTCCATAAAAAAAAACAAAATCGTCCTGGCAAAAAACACGATGGAACTGGTTTTGAAAATCAGCCAATAACAGGGCTGGAACCAGGGAGGCCTATGATATCCAATCAGATGCCTTAATTTTGCCATTTGACATCATTACATTTTGCATCCTTGCAGGGGCCCGTAAGCAGCTTCTTGGCCTGTGTGATTTGGCAGCTTATTATATGGGGGGAGGGGGGGGGGGTAAGGACTACTTGTCTGGACCCCATGTTTCGAAAGGTTCCTGGGAACCTTTGGCCAGCCACGAACACCAATCATTTAATATGGTGGCCAGGGTCAATTGCCCTGGCCCCCCGTATGTATTATAGATCTAGGGTCCATTTCAGAAGATCCAGTTTCCCTAGGGGTAGTGGGTCATTTAAAAACAAAACAAAATGTATGCAACTTGCTACCTTAAGTCCAACTCACCTCTCACCTTGAACTTCCTTCATTGTTTACTGAATAGAATGGGGTTTTTTTGCTTTTCATGAAGGGGAATTAGAAATGGGGGTCCTATTTATTCTCACTATTCTCAAATTGTACTTGTAACGGATCGCCTGGCACCCCGACTGGGTACCTCCGTTAAAGGATGCTCCTAGCGCTTCCTGAGGACTCCAAGCACTGCAGCAGACACCACAACCACCAAACCGGAGAAGCATATGAATCCTCCCAAGCATATGAATGCTGTAGACAGTTGAATAGGAACCATACGAATAGGTTTACTCTCCTAGCAGTCAAACTGGAACAGCATACAATAAATCCTTCCCCCAATAATGAGACGACACTTCACTTTGAGGGTTAAGCAGGAACCTTTACAGCAAGATTGAACTTCTTTATTTGACAAACAACACAGACTTATATACACCAAACTGCAATCAGATAACACTTGATTAAACAATAGAAAACTTAAACACATCACCAGTAAAGCAGTATCTAGCCACTTTAATCTGGAGCCAGAAGCAAGGTAGTCAGACTGGGTGGCTGACATAACTAAACAATGGAAGGCTTAAACACATTACAGACAGGGTCCATAATCTATAGGGAGGTGTTTGGCCCTCAGGCCCCTCCAAGAACCCCAGTCAGTCAGACTGTCAGAATTCACTTCGTGACAGCGGCCACCCCCGAGAACAAAGGACGGCTACTTACTGTTCAATTACCCGTTCGCAACAATGTTGCAACGGGTAATTGAGGACACACTTTAAAATATATAAAGTCACATTTTACACATAACACACAGACATTTCACATATCCCCAGATAGCTCAGGTCTGAGCGCACATTATTAAGTGAATGGCGCTCGGACCACACAAATACAGTTTAATCGCCATGGAGCCAAAGTCTTTACAGTCAGTTTCATACGAATGGGCTCCATGGGATTCCTATCTGGGGTATAACACATTCACATAAAGTCTGGTCCATAGTCCAAAGGCAAGAGGCGGGCAAGCAGCCCCCTCCAAGGACACGTGGCGAGGCCGGTTTCGCCACATTTCTCCCCTTTACCATCCAAACTAACAGGGTATCTGACCTCCTGCCGGTCAGTGCCCTGGTTAGTCCAGCAACCCACCCACGAAGCACAAACAGCAATACAACCCACCCACAATAACTGGTTACTACACCTGGATGAAATAGCAACTTGTCCATGTCCAGGTGCCTCACCACAGCTGTGCGGGGGGCTGGTAGACTGCCTTGGTGGGTTGCTGAGTGGGCAGAGACCAGCGGTACTCTGCCCGGGTGCCAGCGCTACCACTGAAGTAGCCTGGTTGGAGCCTGGTTGGGGGAGGGGGAGACCGACTGTCTCCCCTCTGGATACACTGCTCTGTGGCTGGGGGACAGGACCGACCGTCCCTGCCCCTGGGGCTGCAAGTGCAGAGACTACGGTCCCATCTGCATAGTTGTGGGGCTTAACATCTCCCCTTGGTGGGTTAGGCTGCCGCTGGAGAGAGGGTGTAACAAGCTCCTCTCTCTGAACTGTAGACTGCCGCTGGGGAGAGGGGGTAACCTGCTCCTCTCCCTGACACTCTCTTTGCTGGTGGAGAGGGGGACCAACTGTCTCCCCTTTCAATATTTTGTCCTGCGGCTGGGGTGCGAGACAGATGGTCTCTGCTTCCTGGGGTACACACTGCCGCTGGGGAGGAAGGACGGCCCCTTCATCTCCCTGGGGTACACGCTGCCGCTGGGGAGGAAGGACTGCACCTTCTGCTCCCTGGGGTACACACTGCCGCTGGAGATCTGGGCCGACCGCCCAGCATCCCTGTAGGGCCGGTAGAGAGACCGCCATCCCATCTCCACCTGCCATCTGTGGGTCTTCCCAGGACCAGTCTATGAGGTCCCCTACTTCTGCCGCTGGTAGTGAAGCAGGGGGTACCTCGGCTGCGTTTTCCCAGCTGTAGGTTGGCAGGTCTGGGTCTCCCAGCCAGTTTTCCTGTTCTGTGTCTATGCCCTGTGGCTGACATGAGTTTAGTAGTTCCACATAGTCCATCTCTAGCTGTCGTTCCATGGCAGCCAGACGGTGGAGGTCTTGTCCCAGTCCCATAGATCTCGGGCCCTGTACCATCTCACCCCGGTAATAAAAAATAGCCCAGTACCGTGACTCTGCTGGACTGCCAAAGTCGACGTCTTCTGCTAAGGCCTTCCACAACAGGCCAGGGCTAGTGTAGTTCTCCCCCTCCGGCTGGATGCCCTCTGCCCTCCATGTCTCTGGCTGGACAGTGCACCACCACAGTGCCCGGTATGAGGCGTCAAGGCTCAGTTCCCTTTCCACGAGGTACTCAAGTTGTCTGACCTGCTGCCCTCCGGGTTGGTCTCCCAGAAGCGGCATCCGCCAGGCCATTTGTTCCTCCAACCGGTATGCGACACCAGGAAGGCGCTGCTGCCGTCGATACTGGACTTCCTCCAGGGCATTGTACCATAGTTCTTGCCGGGCAATATCTCTCCAGTCCAATTCACCCTCTTCCTCAGGTGTGCGAGGTGCCCAAGGATCCACGAACCCCATTTTCCCAAATCTTTATGTAGACAGGGACGCTGTATAAACACTAGCGTCGCCTTCAATTTGTAAATCCAAACGACTGTGTCTCTGAGCTGCTTTACCTCGCACTAGGATGCCATCCCACCGCTGCCACCAATGTAACGGATCGCCTGGCACCCCGACTGGGTACCTCCGTTAAAGGATGCTCCTAGCGCTTCCTGAGGACTCCAAGCACTGCAGCAGACACCACAACCACCAAACCGGAGAAGCATATGAATCCTCCCAAGCATATGAATGCTGTAGACAGTTGAATAGGAACCATACGAATAGGTTTACTCTCCTAGCAGTCAAACTGGAACAGCATACAATAAATCCTTCCCCCAATAATGAGACGACACTTCACTTTGAGGGTTAAGCAGGAACCTTTACAGCAAGATTGAACTTCTTTATTTGACAAACAACACAGACTTATATACACCAAACTGCAATCAGATAACACTTGATTAAACAATAGAAAACTTAAACACATCACCAGTAAAGCAGTATCTAGCCACTTTAATCTGGAGCCAGAAGCAAGGTAGTCAGACTGGGTGGCTGACATAACTAAACAATGGAAGGCTTAAACACATTACAGACAGGGTCCATAATCTATAGGGAGGTGTTTGGCCCTCAGGCCCCTCCAAGAACCCCAGTCAGTCAGACTGTCAGAATTCACTTCGTGACAGCGGCCACCCCCGAGAACAAAGGACGGCTACTTACTGTTCAATTACCCGTTCGCAACAATGTTGCAACGGGTAATTGTGGACACACTTTAAAATATATAAAGTCACATTTTACACATAACACACAGACATTTCACATATCCCCAGATAGCTCAGGTCTGAGCGCACATTATTAAGTGAATGGCGCTCGGACCACACAAATACAGTTTAATCGCCATGGAGCCAAAGTCTTTACAGTCAGTTTCATACGAATGGGCTCCATGGGATTCCTATCTGGGGTATAACACATTCACATAAAGTCTGGTCCATAGTCCAAAGGCAAGAGGCGGGCAAGCAGCCCCCTCCAAGGACACGTGGCGAGGCCGGTTTCGCCACAGTACTGATTAGACCATAAAGCAAGATTAGAAGGAGCTCTGTGCACAGCTCCTTCTAAAGCATAACTTCATTGCATTTTGTTTGAGGCTAGATAATACATTTACAGTGTGTGTGGGGGGGGGGGGGGGATCAAAGGGTCTACTCCAAAAAAAGAGAGAATAGCAGGGAATTGAGGTGGGAATTTCAAACACAAGACCAAAGTAGCCGAGTTGGAAATATCAGCTGCACTGGAGAATTTTTCTAACTCGGCTACACTGGTCTAAAGTTTGAAAATTCCCTTCTCATTACCCTGCAATTGACTTTTTATGGAGTAGACCGTTTAAAAAATCCCTCAGTTTATATCCCCGTGGATAATAAATTATCCATATCGTTACAAGATACTTACTATCGAATATATTGTTTGATGTCAAGAACGCATCTCCAAGCATACTTTCTAAGCTATAAAACCGCAGTTCTTCTATGAAATAAAGATAATTAAAAAG
The DNA here is from genome assembly GCA_036172795.1 of Pelodytes ibericus. NCBI lineage: Eukaryota > Metazoa > Chordata > Amphibia > Anura > Pelodytidae > Pelodytes > Pelodytes ibericus. The sequence continues at coordinate 9,326,307 of CM069863.1, read as the reverse complement.
GGATTTAAATATGTTTTCGATGAATTGATTACACCAAGGAGAAAACAAAGCTCTGTTGAGAGGGAAAAAAAAGGTTATTAAAAGAATTTGCCATAAAATAAATATGACTGCAGGTGTGAAGGCAAACAACACCAACATACAACAACAACAGAATAATTTAGAAAATAGATCTAGTGTAAAGTATATCATAATAAAGCAAAACAATAGAGAAATTGAGAAGACTGTTTTTATTATTTTTTATGATTAGATTAGAATAAAAAAGCATATATTAAGGGAGTACATACAATATGATTTTTGTATTTGTTTTCATTTGCATGATTTCAATTTTAAAATAATATCTGGGATAACCTGAAAAATCTGTCCATAGCTGATCTTCATTAGCGATACCACTACATGACATTTTTACACATATAGTATGGCCACAAGGAGCACCTGATAAGGGCAGCTTATATACTCTGGCTGGATACTTTTTTTTTTCTTTTCCTGCATTGTCTTCCTTCCACACCAGCTTTCCCTAAAGCAGAACAACTGGAATATATTGTCTCAGTGTTGGTGGATCTTGGAAAACTATACAGTACAGGGCAGTACAGTAAAGAGGCAGTACAACCTCAAAAAGACCCTTGCTCTTCTGGCTCTTGGGCTTTTTTCAGTTAACAGAACCCCCGTTGCAGCATTACCAATGGGATGCTGGTCCTAAATCAGGACTGTGATGCAAAACCTAGGACACTTGGGAGATATGTCATTGTGCTAGTTAAGATTAGAGAGGAAAGATTCTCTTAAAATTTTAGTTGGCAAACTGAATAGATCTAGAGGACCATTAGCTTGTTTCTTTTTTACTTGCATCTGACTTAAATTGGATCTGCCACCAGAAAATCTTCTAACACCATCATATAGGAATTGAAAATGTACTATTTTATTTTTCTTTAATTTTTCTGGGGCACAGTGGGTATATTGCATCATTTGCATGATGGAATTCTACTTGGTGAGAAAATCACAAGTTTTGATTTTTTTTTTTTCTTTTAACAGGAAGCAAGTAGAGATAAAATGATACCATTCATTGGCTAACTGAGAGTTGGGTTCCATGTTTTCAAGGCCTACTTCAAGGCCTGTTTTCTCACATCTATCACGGTACTACCCTTCTACCTATTTCTTTTAACAGTAATGTTTGCGATCCAATCCAAGGCAGTCCTATCCACTCTGACAGCTCTACGAACCTAGCACCCCTGACCCTTTAACAATAATAATGTTTTCTTTGAATTCATTCCACCATCCCAGTGTCTGTTGTCTGACGTAGCTGAGCATCCCCCATCTTTTACTCATGGATAAACACATGGTGAAGGAAGAAGGGAGCAATCCAAATCACAGTTTATCTAGTCTAAAGCATTGCTTCTCAAACCTGTCCTTAAGAATGGTACGGGATTTAGCGATTACCCAGTTGTGTTAAAATAAGAATATGTATAACTCCTGGTGTGGTTCCCTAAGCATTAGGAAACCATACCAGGTGTTATACATTTTCTTATTGAAACACAACTAGGTAATCCCTAAATGCCTCTAAGTTAAGCATGATAGCAAAAGATGGTAATATTTAACTGTTGTGGGATGGTAGAATTTAGCTGGAGTGGACGAAACACTATCTGTCCTAGACCCAGCTTCACAGTGCCCACATATATTTTTTAAACTTTGAGAAAGCACAATAGAGTTTGTAGCCATGCGTGACATGTCTTCAGGCTTGAAAAACTCGTGTGACACACAGATGATCCGCAAAAAAAAATCGCCTTAAGGGTACTAAGTAAAGCTATATCAGTTTGAAGTGGGAACCAAGAAATTCATGTCCTGTACAGATAAAAAAAAAAAAACACACCAAAAAAATGACACTAAAGCAAGTATAGTTCTACTGTGTGTAATTGTGGTACAGTGATTACAGATCTGGACACATCAACGGGTTGTGAGTTTGAGCAGCTGCTATTCTATTTTTTTTTTTTTAATGATTTTATTATTTACATTTGTGACTATTCACATAGCAAAATAAAAACATTATAGGACTTAAGATTGCATCAAGTTGAGGCATTAAAGAAAACAAATAGAGCACCATAATGAGCCCTCTTTTGCTCTACAGAGCTCTGTCAGGGTGTGGTGTATCACCAGGTTATATATCAAACAGACGGGCAGATATATTGGATCAGAAGAAGAAAGATAAGATACTTTCTTTATTTTTTTATTTCAAATGTCTAAACTAAACTTGATACAATTTGCTTATTGATAAATTTTATTAATGTGGAGAACTAACCAATAATTAAAAAGACACATTAAGAGCGTTGCTCTACTAGAGAGAGTACACTCTAATTCATTGATGTAAGCCTTGAACGGTCAGATAGGGGAGTCAAATTAAACGTTTAATCAATAAAATAAGCTCTTTTTTGGAGTATTTTACCTCACTAATGTCCTTTTAAATGATTGAAAAAAAACAAACAAACAAACAAAACAAAATACACTGGAGACATGTCCATATCTGGATCTCCATCTCCCGTATCCTTCCACAATAAAAACCTTGAGTGATGCTTTATGCAAGGAACAAATTTCATTAAAAACCAACATAGAAACCTGCCATTCCGGCAAAGTGACATGAAGTAAATTACCCAGGGAGAGTTTTGTCATGCTGTGCATACCGAAAGGAGAATCTAAGAAATCCAGCCGAAATGTCACCCCCCCCGAGCTCGATGGTGACCGGATTACAAAATTCTAATTAGTCGTTTCATTAGCTGAAGTTCTATCAGTGGCTTAGACAAACAAAGGAGAGAAAGGAACATTCCCTACTCTTGTTAACTCTCTTTAGAGAGGAAAGGAAGCAGCAACGCATTTTGCAGCCTGATCTTATTACAGGCAGAGCACTGTGCAGCACTGTACTGAGAGAGGTTAAGCTTACAGGCTGCCATGGAGACTACAAACTAATTTATTCCCTTGGCTTCTCTGCATAGCTAAAAAGGCCCTTTATTGCATTGCTGTATATTGCAAAAAAAAAAAATCCAAATATTATAAAGAACCACCATTCTAAAGGAGACTAGGATTAGGTGAGCGTAATTATTTCAATCAGCCTCAACAATAAACAATTTCTGCAGACACACGGTGACATCAATTGGGTGCTATCAAAAAGCAGACGGCAAGCTCTGCGGCCGATCCCCTTTCCCATCTCTAGCCCAAACTTCATTACAAAGGATGGTAAGTGCATCTCCCCTTCAATGGGGAGCACTTGTAATGATTTGGAATGGGCAGGGTGACAATGATTTCATGGGAATTAAAGGACGCTAAGTTTAAAATGCTCTCTTAAAGAGATCACTCCAGCAGCAGTGTTTATACCTTGCAGTGGGCCCCCCCTCTATAGTCACACCAATGTTGGAGCACCACAGTTGGCATGTGCCGTATGGCATGCCCAAGACACTCCCGTCCAGGCACAGAGGAAGTGCTATCATCGCTCTTAGAAACATAGAAACACAGAAACATAGAATGTGTCACTGACAGATAAGAACCATTCGGTCCATCTAGTCTGCCCAATTTTTTTTGAGTACTTTTACTAGTCCCCCGTTCCCTGTCTTATAGCTAGGATAGCCTTGTGTCTATCCCACGCATGCTTAAACTCCTTCCCTGTGTTTACCTCTACCACTTCCGCTGGAAGGCTATTCCATACATCCACTACCCTCTCAGTAAAGTAATACTTCCTGATATTACTTTTAAATCGTTGCCCCTCTAATTTAAGACTATGTTCTCTAGTTGTGGTAGTTTTTCTTCTTTTAAATATACTCTCTTCCTTTACTGTGTTGATTCCCTTTATGTATTTAAATGTTTCTATCATATCTCCCCTGTTACGTCTTTCCTCCAAGCTATACATGTTAAGATGCTTTAACCTTTCCTGGTAAGTTTTATCCTTCAACCCATGAACCAGTTTAGTAGCCCTTCTCTGAACTCTCTCCAAAGTATGTATTTCTTGCCCTGCATATGGTGGGGAAGGGGGCTTCACTGTTTCACCAGTGCCAATAAACAGGTCTGTCTGATCAGTTTTTTCCTTTTCTTCTAAAAACTGCACAGCTACCAATGCAATGGTTTGATTGATATTTCTATAGCGGTAATCCTGCCTCTCTCGACAAAGCCTTCCTTTCTGGGTATCACTGAACTCAGTTATTGTACATTTAAAATAACTGTGAATTGTTTTAAAGTAAAGATAAGTGCATGTCACATATTTTAAACACATGTACAAAATGCAGAAACTAAACTTGGTGGAGCTGTCCCTTTTACCAATGTGTTATTCTCGACCAGGCTTGTACATGCACGATGCCTAGTCAACTCACCCGCAACTCACTTTTTGTGAATAGCTCCCTGAATGTCTGTTTCTATAAACTGACAACTGGAGCTATTCACAGAAAGATGTTTGGAGGTGAGAACAGAGTGACTATAGCTACACAGTGTGCAGTTTCCCCCACTAAGAAAACCCACCAGGTTTGTTGCTACATAATGTATAGTAAATTGGTGTGATGAAATATTGAGAGGTGTGAATGAATCAACAGCTTTTGAAGATATAACAAGGAGGATATACTAAAAGCCAATTCACTTATACATGAAGTACCTTGACTTTCAGTTAAGAAACACACTTTTTTATATGGATTTTCTTTTAAAACCTATTCCGCTCTCCGCATTGCTCTATGTTGTATAACTACTTAACACATAAGGGTAAGCATCATCTTATACATTTTCTATTATTTAAGCCTGTGCCTAGCTTAGCACACCAGCATTTTTCTTTTCCCTACTTAACACATAATGCCCTACGTTTAGTTTTAAAGATCTTAACAAAGGTGGGAGAAATTGCATTAATCTTATTGAGTTGATGTATTTCAGCCAACAATGAACGGTAATGCGGGTAAATTGTGAAAATGTAGACCAACTGTGTGCTGTGTTCCATTAGGCAGTATGGGGGAAATCCATATCGACTGGGGAGAACAGTCTTTTAATGGATGATATGTAAGTCATTGGGTGATCATGTATAAATGAATGGATCTTCAACCACCGGATAGGAAGCCAAACACACCAAACTGAAGTCTCCCAGCAACTCAACACCACAGGTGTGGAGTGCAGCTCAAGGATGACTTTCCATGACGTTACATATATAAACGGGAACATTTGCCAAGCAGAAGGCGCACCAAAACACAAAAATTCTCTTTACAAAAAGTCCAATGTTTTGTTATCGAAATAATAAAGTATAAAAGGCATACAAAGAGAAAGCAAAGTCGCACGCGTTTCGTCCACGAGGCTTAATCATAGACAGGTGACATAACGTAAGAGCGTGCTATAAAAACACTAGAAGGACCGCCCATATACTCCTTCCATTGGCTGGTCCATAATAAAACAGTGGATTTTTTAAAGAGAATGCTGCAATTGTCACTTCGCTTTACGCCTTTGGAGAGGTGCGCCTTCTGCTCCGCACATTTTTATGGATCATGTATCAACACAGCATTCAAGCCAAATAATGGCGCAAGCGGTGTATGCCGATGTATGAAGCAGCCGCCCAACAAATTTTGTGTGGTCTGTGTTTCAGCTCCTACGAATACGTACACTGTGCTTGGGAGAAAGACGCACGTTTTTCTGACGCATGATCAATGGAGTTTGTTTGTTTTTCTGCCGTGTGGCCAAAATGGATGCCTGACTCGACACACAGGGTAGTCACACGCCCAGTCTCTTCATCCAGGTGAATTTTCAGGTAATTTTTTTTTAGAACATTTTCACCACACAATGGACCAACTTCTGCAGCCCAGCAGAATAACCCAATATAAGTTATAAGTATACATTTTGTCATCTTAATCTTACTATTTTTATGTATATGTATTACACATTTATATATAGCTTTTCCACAACTACGTGTGCACGTCAGTTTGGATGTTAATTTTTGAATCTTTGACTATACTATCTTATATTTAGAAATGTATTGTTATTTGACACTCGCATGCGACAAGTATCACAAAGGGAGACTCCATTTTGTATTTCTCCACATGTTGAATGGACTCCATAATGGATTCTCTCTATTTTGCTTTTCAAGAGTAACTTTGGGAGCCAACCTGTAAAACAAATACCAATTGATATCATATCTGGTATTTATTTAGATATTTGGGAATTTAGTGATGTCAGGGATTGTTGCACTAATTATTATGTAAAATAATTAATAGCTGAGATTCCATAGCATTACTAGTCATTTTCTGAGATGGGCAACAACAATGCTACTTTCGGTTAATGCCCCATAACTAGCCAAAACAACAGAAAAAACATGTAAACATGCATATTTCTAAACTGAGGACAGCAATGGGCACATCAAATGAGAAAGATGAAAATTACAGCTAAATACAAACACTGCAGAAATGATGAAAGGGTGCAAACGTTTCAAAACAGTCCTCTCACTAAGGGGTTGAGGAAACATATGGTTTACCTTTGCTGAAACATGTATCATTAGAAATCAGAATATGATATGATTTGATTTGAATTAGCCAACTCTGCTTGTTTACATGCCAGGGCCAGCATGGGTCCTAAATCACACTTTTTTTTTTAACCCTAGTTTCCTTGGTAAAAATCAAACCCAACATGTTTCTTTACAGATACACAATGGTTTACTCTGAGCTTATCTGAAGCTGGCACACAGTGAGGGCTCGCCCCGCTCATCTGATCAGGGTCTGACTTGGGGGGGGGGGGGGTCTCTCTCTGCACTAAGTAAGGTCTCCTCTGCTGATCCCATGTAAAAACAAGGGTCTTTCTCTGCGCTAGCAGAGAGGAACAGACACCATTCCCAATGGCAGCTGTCCATCAGCGGTTAAACGGGCATGTAATATCCTAGATCAACATGAGGGCCTACTCAATAATGAAAACATTGCAGGGACTTGAGAAGGGAATTTCAAACTTTAGGCCAAGATATCCGAGTTGTAAGCATTCTCCAGTACAGTTGAATGGGGGATTTTTTCTTTTTTTTTGCCTACTCAGCAACGTTGGCCTTAAGTTTGATATTCCTTTCTCAATTCCCTGCAGTTCTCTGTTTGTTGACTAGACCCTAGAGTGTCAGGTCTCGTTTAATATTGAACAAGACTCTGTTTGCAACACATGATTCATTTCATAATTCCGTTATGATTAACGTTTACAGGTTGCATTCCAGCTGTTGGCTTTATCTCATTGGCTTCTCTCCTCTTTCTCTCTATTTGGAATAGAATAATAATTAAATGGGATTCCAAATGAAATACAATGTAACACATTAGCCGTCTTCTCTCTCAGAAGAAAAATAATTAGATTTCCTGATATTATTCCCAGCCACACAGTTCCTTCTCTTTATTAAATGTGAAAAGAACGATGAATGTGTCGCGCTTATTACAAGTCCGACTTTGAAACCGACATGTTCAACATCTTGCCCATGAGGATTTATTTCTGGGGGAGGCTGGGGCACTGATTCAGTTAGAGGAATATAGAGGCAGTATGATGCATGGTTGGGGTGGGGTGTTGTGGAGGGTCCACCTGCAGTCTCCATAGAGATCTCCATTTCATAAGTGTGATCGATTCTTCCATACCCAATCTGTACATCAGTGTGGCTTTTTGGGATCAGAGAAAATCCTTGCGGGTATTGTAAAAGGAGAGCATATGTATACTACTTCTTGTGTCTTATATATATTTTTGTATATGCTATTTGTTGTGGGGGTGAAATTAAATTTGAAATGGCAGAAGGAATTGGAAATAACATTAACCTGGAACTTGCTTGTTTGTCAAGTCTTGGAAGGGTTGGCATTTCCAAAGGCATAATAGGCCCTTGTCTACTATGTTTCCTTTTGAGGGAGGCTGCAGGAGTCAGTGTGGGAGGGGGATATCACTAGCACTGCCCAAGTTATCATGCCACACCCATGTTTAACATATGTCCCTCCCATGAGGAACTGTTATTTTTTACCAATATATTTTACTGCATAGAGTACACTGATGGAAAGGGTTAACTTTATTTATTTTATCGGGAACATCCCTCCTGCCCCCCCCCCCCCCCTCCCACAGGTCTGTCACTCTT